>VDFB02170234.1:0-15498 GCA_007258455.2 Sequoia sempervirens | reverse complement strand
GCTACAAGATATGACCCTATCACACGGGTAATTAGGGATAATGATGGAAAGGTTTTGTTAAGCATTAACAAAGATGATATTCAACATATTTTTGACTTGAGTGAACCGAGTGAGGACTTGGTGCCTATCAACCTTGAGGGAATGAAGTAGGAATATGCAAAGTTGAAGTCTCTTTTTAGAGCTAAATTTCTTCCACCTCATCTGGCTAGGGTAGGAGGTTCAAGATTTCACATTAGCCCCAATGACCAGGAACCTTTCAGATTAAATTGTTTTGCAAATCATTTCCTGGCCACTTTTTATTCATTGTGTCAGATTTTGGGTTTCATTCCTAGTGCGGTGATGCCCATTGCATACATGTTCATGGGGCCCATGCAAATACAACACCCTAACTTCTCTGTCACATATGACTTTGCTTCTTTCTTGGCTGAGAGGATACATGAGGGGTTGTCAAAGCTGCAGAAAAATGATACCGAAACTCAATTCTTTTGGTATTCTATGTTGATGCATATGTTTTTATTCAAGAATTTTGACTTCTTCTTTGAGAAAATGAAATTAAGGCAATCGGTTGATGGAGAAAGATTGCCAATACAGATATGGGCTGTAGATTTATCTTGTAATAAGGAAAGCACTAGTTATGTGCAATTTGATAATTGTTTTTCTTCCAGATTGAGGGCTAGATTGATGGTGAATGTACCTAGGATTTTTGAGGAATTACATGATTTCCTCAGGCCAAAGGGGAGGAAGCCAGAATTAAAAGTCAGCCATAACTGGGGTGACATTATCCCATACCCAATCATAACTTTTTTGAGGGTATATGGTTTTCAAGGAGCCCCTCATATACTGCCATACAATGTGCCACCAAGAGTGGGGTTTGCAGAAGTTATGTGGCAGATAGGTTGCATCCATGAGGGCAACCTCACAGGGAGGGGTAAGGGAACATTTTTCCCTGATTATACAGTGGTATTTGATTTTTCCTTTTCAAAAGGAGGTTGGGTGCACTTTGAGAAATTCTTTGAGGATTATCATTTGAGATGTGGTCCAAAGTGGCAGCATGATCTTGAGGGTTTCTTTACCCTTTTTAGACAAAGAATAAGGGCTGGCAAGTTTGTGCATGAGTTTAACTTTCCTGAGGACCTGATCAGAAATGAGTTCAACCTAAATAAGTAGGAGTTGAACAAGGAGAAATGGATAGCTTATGATAAGCTATTAGATATTGTGCACAAAATGGATCCAAAATATGATCCACTGTTGGAGTTTAGTCCCCACCATAAGAAAATTGATTTTCTAATGGAGAAATTCAAAGAGATTATGGGCACTTTGAGAACCAACAAAGTAAACTTAGAGTTCAGTCTGGGTGTACAAGAACAAGGTGCCAGACCATTTGAAACAAGGCCAGCATACCAGTCTATAGAAAAGTGGCCCATTTACAGGAGAAAAAAGGATAGCAGCAGTGATGAGGAAGAAGTGGACAGAAAGGGGAAGCAAATTATGAAGTTGCCTTCACAACTAGGTCCAAAATTTAGAGCGTCTAGGGAAATTAAGATCATTGATTTAGAGTCATCACCAGAAGATAGTCCCCCATCACCACCATCTGAGCCAAGCCCTAAAAGGAAAAGAACTAATCAACCATAGGAGAGTTTGATGGATGAAATTATTGTTACTGATCAGGACATGCAGGTTGGTATTCCTTCCCCTCCTAGGCCAGCTGAATTGGTTTTATATGATTTAGATATGAAAGGAAAAAGTGTACAAGATGCAAGAATGGAAGCATGTAAGGAGTTTCTAGATGAAAATGCATTTGTAAAGACTCTTGTATTCTTGCAATTGGTATGGAGGATGAAGTTTGAAGAATATCAAAATAAATGTAAGGAGAGAAGAGAACTAAGACCTGACAAGTTAGATGAGGAGAATAATGAGGAAGTGAAAGTTGAATTAATGGAAGAATTTAAGATCACTCCTGAGGAAGGTAGAAAATTGGTGAGTCAGGCTAGTGTATTGATTCTTCCTGAATGGCACATTGCAGATGTAGTGGCCTTTAATGCTATTGTGAATTCCAAGCATCCCTTGCAAGAATCTGAAGAAAAAGTCAAGGCAACACTTCAAGATTCTGCTTTCAGTGAAGAGTATGAAACCTTGTAAATTTGGGCACTGGCCCCATAATGGATAAAGCCAAATATTATAGACATTAATCCAAATTTTAGAGGGGGATTAATAATAAAGAAAGCTTCAGAGACCTCAACCACCAAGGCCACTAGTTTAACTGTGAATGTGGCTAAATTGGCCCAAAAGACTGCTGAAAGGGAGGAGGCTGAAAAGAAAAGCCTAATGGAGAAGTATAACCTTTTGATTGAAGAATAAAGAAAGATGCAACAGAGGAATGTTGAGTTGCAAACTGAGGTGGAAAGGTTCAAGTATAGACAGATTGGGGAGACATCAAGTGCTCCAGGGAGCAGTACATTACCTTCCATAGCAGGGTTGGTGCCTCTTGCTTCTCCAATTGTTTCCACACCAGGGTCTCCCAGTTAGAATCTTTCCTTCACCCCTTCTTTAGAGGAAATTGATGAATAAACAGAGTGCTCTATTGATCCTACAAAGAAGTAGCTCTTACAAAGAATGGATGAGTTACATGCATCTTTGAGGGTAAGTGAGGAGGGATCTCTTTCAAAGCAAAAAGAGATTGTTACTATTGTTTTAAGGAATTTGAATGAAAAGGTTGATAATAAATTACTATCTATACATTCTTTATATTATTTTCTATTAAATGCAATAAAGAATATTGATAGGGATTAGGAGGTAGTGATACCATTGATTGAAAATTGGATCCCTAGGGCTAGTGATCTGGATGTCATGTATAAGGCCTCAAGGTTTGATACAAACAATAGGCCCCAATCATTAAAGCCTACTCATGTGTTAGTAAAATCATTGCAAGGTTTTCAAACCTTACTAGATGACTTGAGTAGGAAGATTAGGGAGTTGGTGAAGAATTTCAATCATTGGGGTAACACATTGTTACCTGATATAATTGATGAGCAGGGGAAAATCAGGTCATTCCAGCAGTGGCAGGGTCAGGCAGGTGAGGTCATCAATGATCAAATTAAATTAATTTGTGATGACTTAGATTATGACTTGTTGGTGAGTTGTATGGATAAAATCATTAGTACTAGCTCATTTTTGGAATCTTTTAAAAGAGACGCAAATTAGGTAGCAGTAAAATACACACCTTATAATGCCAAGGTGAATGAGGTAATTAATTTTGACTGGCCAACTGATGAAGAATATCAGAGGTGGGTAAATAAATATTTGATTGAGGAGGAATAAAAGAATGAATTACTAACGGGTGGTAAATCAGATGTTGTCATTACAACGACCTCTGATTTTTCTTTGATGGTGGTCTCGACGTGGGTTTCTTGTGGTTTTTTGTTGTTGCCTCAATTTTCCTTAGCTAACATGATGAATGGGAATATTCTCCAGGGTGATGGCTATTGTAACGATTTTTGGAATATCACCAGATGCTTCATTTGGCTGGTGACATGTGTACTTTTTGGCCCGATGCTTATTTGCTCCTTCATTTTCTATAAGAAGGATTTCAAGGCTAAAAGTACGAGTTAGCAAGTTAGATAATTTTTGGTCAATTCTAGGTGAATTTGTAGAGCAAATTGTAAAGTCCAATGGTATTAAAGAGAAATAAAATTTAGGTTCTGAGTTATTCTATAATCGGTTTTGAATTCATGGGGATTTAATGTTGTATAACAATACTAGCATTTGAGTTGAAATGATAAATTCAAACTCATGTCTCTCCATTGTAGATACATATCCAAATTTTGAATAAGATGACTAAGGGTTGTTTCATTCATCTCACTATTGTGGTGTGTATAATCCTTATTTTAGCTTTAATTCAAGGAATTAATTAAAATGCTTGAATGGGATTATAGGCAGATATGTTTTGTATAAGGATTTGATAAGTAGTATTGGGTGAGAATGCATATTGATGAAATTGTAATGCAATATTGTCAGGGATCTTATAAGTTATATGTTATGTATTAAATCTATCATAAACTTTTAGATGCTTATGAATTTGACTCTTGCAATGGATATATGGCACTGATCTAAGTTGTACTTATTTGTGTAGTTCAATAATTGTTTTTCTTTTCCTAGAGCTTGCTACAAATTGCAAATTAATGACTATATTTTACTATAGATTGTGTTGTAGTTATGTCATGCTCCACATAGTTGATATTATCGGTGAACAACCAATTTTTATTCGATATTATCCTATTTTGTTGAGTTATTCAATGGGATTATATGTTATGTGTTAATGTTGTTTATGATATTGGTGCAAAGGTTGTAAACACATTAAGGGATCACCCTCCCAGGTCTTGCAGAGCCCAAAGTGTAGGAGGCTTTTTAAAGTCCTCGTCAGTTGGTCCAGGTCCTTCGAGCTGCCCTTGATTAGATTAAAAGACCAACCTAGTTACAGTGTAAAAAAAAACCAACACCCTCTACCTTTAACCCTAAACCCTAAACCATTAACCCTTGAACTCTAAACCCTTAAACCCTCTACCCTCTATCTCTCTCCCACTCTAAACTCTAAACCTTTACTTGTATTCTTTTATAATTTTCATTATTATTATTTATTTTACACTTACATTTACAAATACACATACATATGCATTTATTGTTTTCATTTATTTCTCATGTAGTTTAATAGTTTGATCGATTTCATATTATATGTGTTGAAGACTTTAGAATTTCAATTACATTAATTTATGGATATATTGTATCTATAACACTACAAAACCATATGCTCTTTGCATTTACACTTGCATTTAGAAATACACATTTATATACATAGATATAGATTTCTTTAATGATATGTTGCATTTATTGTTCTAGGAGAGCATCCAATAATTGCATTTACATTTACATTTAAAATACATACACATACATACATACATACATACATGCATACATACATACATATATATATGTCTGTGTGTGTGTGTGTATGTATATCATTTATATTCAGTGTTCAAAAACAACCCATTAGGTCTGCACATGGATAAAAATTCATAAAATTAGATCTCCCATACATGTTTTGTTGAAACCTAAGCTTGAACCTCTCATTTCACATGCTTTTCTTTACAAAACTCTTGAGGACAATAGCTATACCTTCTTTATTTCTCATCCTACGCCTTATTCATGCATCGTACAATTACAACAGTATCCATGGGGCCTCTTACACAAGATACAGTAATCAAAAAATGTGTAAGAGCCCCTTTATATCATGTATGGACTACAAAACCCTCAAAAATAGGGTAACCAGGCTGTATGCAAAGAAATAAAGCTTTCTAACTCAAATCAATGCCTTAAACCCTAAAATAATATTCAAATCAAAGCTAACACATATCTTCATGACCTGGAATTGATTTCACATCAAAATATGGCTGCATGTGACCGTACAGTGCTGCATAATAGGAAAAATACAGAAATTTTGAAGAAAAACATAGATTTTCAAATGTCAAGAGCTTGTATTTTAAATCCTAAAACATCAACAACCATTACAATGATCACTTTATGCCTTTTAAAGGAATTTACACATCAACCACTGAACAACCACCTCTACAACTGACTTTTTAATCTTTTATGATCACATGAAACATAAAACACACTAATTTTAAGGTTGTTAACATCACTATTGAAATGTTTTAATTTTTTGACCTTTCAAACATTAAAAAGTACATCATTAAATTAATTATGTAATGGCATAAAAATTAAAAACATCATGAATTAATTATGTAACCACATAAGTCAAATATAATTCTATCAAGAAATTATATCAAATAGATAATATAATCGCATAACTTATACATTTCAATGTCATTGATCTTCTTCTTCATCCAACTCTTTGTTTGTATCATCCGATCTAGATTTTGACATTGTAAGGATTGGTCATATCATCATCATCGTCATCAATATTAGTTTTGATAATGTCATCATCCACATGGATATCATCTTCATGAACATTAAATCCTACATCATGATGATCTGTTCCTCCTCTTCGACATCTTCGTCAGGACATCATCAACTAACCTGATCTTGATCATCATCTACATCATCTTCTAGTTCTTCTATCTTCTTCTTCCACCACATTATACTTTACCGGCCTTCCTCTTAGATCATGTCTAACAACAAATGACCAACCTGGTTTACCTAGAACCTCTGAGTAAAATACCTGCTCACATTGGCTTGGAAGAACATAGGGCTCATTTCCAGCTCGTTTGATCAACCTTGTATTAACCATGGTAAATCCATTATCATGTTCAATAATAGTTCTCTCAGGATCATTTTCATTCAATCGTAGCTATACCATAGGACGACGAACATAATTAATCTGAAGGACTTAAAGTCACACTCAAGTATATCATCCAAAATCCCATAGTATCGATTTTAGGAGACTTTGGATGTATGTCGCTTCTAGATGAAACATTAGTCACCTGAAAGACTGTAGTTATACCAGAATCACAAGTTTTCTTCATGTCATCCAACATTTTGATTCAAAATTTATGACCATTGCACCACATAGCCTTGTGGTGTTTCACCTGCAATATGTCAAACATGTAAAAATTATTGCAATATCGTCAGTTGATAAACATATTTATTCTTGGCCTAATGTATGCAAAGAAAACAATCTCAAGATATATATACATCAATATACTTGAAAATAATTAAATAATATGGGTGATTAATATATTTATACGTACCTGTTTATCTCTTAAACCATATGCTAAATCAATTTCCCTTTGTGTAACATTGGAATCTCCATTACGATGAGCTTCTTTAACCAATGAAGCCACACCTTCCCATGTTAATGCATGACCGGATTGTTGACATTGTTCAATCCATACCATATTCAACCAATACTGTTGGTGATGTACAAATGTAGTGCATCCCACTCGACCAACTGTATCAAAAAAATTGAAATTCATAAATGGACGTATAATTAGTTAAATACCACAGTATATGACCTTAATTTATAATTGATGTATATTGAAGATTAAAAATTAAATAAGTACAATATACATAAAAACCATATGTAAAATTTATTCCAATTAATCTCCATGACCATCTTATAATTACCTCACTTTCCTCAATCTACCTTTCCCCATCAAGTACTCCCCTTCGAATTTGTTAATGGAGTTGGTATTCCAAATGTGATCTACATGGATCTTTGCTGCAAACTTAGGAAGATATTCACTAATGTATACCATGGTATGGTATACCATATATCCCTCCACCATAGAACCCTCAGGATGTGCTCTTTTTCTAACCAAAGCCTTCAAAAATTTTAAGTGCCTTTGAACTATCCACATTGACCTTGTGTGTACAGTTCCACACAATTCAATCTCCTCAGCTTGGTGTATGAGGTAGTGTTCTTGTGCATTGAAAAATTTTGAAGGTAGACACTTTTTCATTTCACACATTAGACGAGGAATTTTTTCCTTCCAATAATTTATATCTTCTTTATGGATTTATTTAGATGACAGCCATCTACAAGTGATTCAAGGTGCAAATATATTAATGAGATTTAACAAAAATATAAAGTATATTACATAACAAGTAAAACAAATGACAATTATAAGATGTAGACAACGAATTGAACAAATATCACTACTTACCTCATGTATTTTCCAAGATCATATATAACTTGCTTGACATTGTTGTCAAAGTTGTCTGGAAGAGATAGAGGTAGAACGTACTGCAACAATTATAAAATGATCTTTTCATTATTTTTCCAAAAGTAGTAAACACAATACACTGAAAAGTACATGCATTATACAAGTGTATATAATTTACCAGAATAATTACCTTAATGAAGGTATGCCAATCATGCATTTTCATCCCTGACCCAAATTCACCTTTCTTGTTATTATATTGTTTATGTTCGCAACAAATCCTGTGGGAAATCGAATTTTTCGTATGCCTTCTTTTATAGCATTGCTTTGTTACTCTATTAATAACCAAGGAAAGGAACTTATATTAATTTGGTCTCCATTGCTATTTAATTGAATGATATTTTTCATTGCATGATTGGCTTCTTGAATGTCACTACAAATTTTGACAATTTTTTCTTTGTCATGCCTTCCATCCAATATTTTCCATAACGTTTCTGTTATATTCTTTCTGATATGCATTGTATCAAACAAATGCACAATTTGTAGCTGCTCATAGTAGGGCAACCTACTAAATTTTCTGGGATAACTTTTCAGTCCCTGTGGAAGCTGACCATTAATGCCTTGACGAACTTCATGAAGCCAATAAGTTAAACAAATTAACAATGACAATCATTGTCAATTACAACATGAAAAAATACAACACAATATAAAAATATAAATTCAAAACATATCATATATGATAGATAAACAATTTGATCTGATGTATAACCTTGGTGATTAATTCTATTATATTCCAACTTCCATAGGCGAGGTGTCATTCTTCGTGGTTTTGATGTAGTCTCCTCTTTCCCATTGAAAAGATGTTTTTTAGTAGTTCAATACTTATGATTTCTATGGAGGAAGTGCCTATACTCATCAAACACCTATTTTCCTAAACTTGTTGAACAACGAGATTTCATCTTGGGACCACAAACTAGACATGCAAATTTTCCCTTTGTTTGAAGACCTGCAAGATCATATATAATTGGATTAAATATGTCAATTTTTATAATTATATATAATGAATAGATTATTTTAAAAACATGCATGATATCTACTTCATCAAATTAAATATTGTTAAAGTGCAGTCGAACGTTATAACATACCACAAAAATGTGTTAGCCCTAGGGCATCATTAATTGTCCATACAAGCATTGCATGGAATTGAAATTGTCTTTGTCCTATTGGTCTAGAGACGTCATTCATAGTGACACCATTCCATAACTTTAGTAACTCATCGATAAGAGGCTCGATATATACATTCATATCTTTAACTTGGTACTTACCTAGTTGAATGAACATAAACATTACATAATTATTATAACCATTTTACTGAAATATATATAAACTAGTGTACATGACTATTGAATGAAAAAAATATAAGTCATTATGCAACAAATAAGACAAATGAGATGCTACTAGGTTAAAGAAAATTGATGTAAACAAATACCTGGAACAATCATTGACAACATTATGTGCTCCCTCTTTATTGACATCAATGGAGGAATGTTATTATTGATAACAAAAACGGGCCACACCAAGTAAATAGATCTCAGCTCTCCAAATGGATTGACACTATCCGCTCCCAATGAAAGCCTAAGATTATGAGGTTCTTCTTTAAAGTGTGGCAATTTTTCCTCCATGTCCCTAAATGCAGAACCATCTGCAGGCATTCAAAGAATGTCATCTCGACTTCTATTATGTGCATGGTAATCCATAAATTGCGCTAATCTTTTGCACCTAAATAATTGTTGCATACGTGGAATAATGGTAATATAATGAAGAACCTTGCGAGGCACCTTTTTTGTTAGTTGATTTGTTCGATATCTACTGATATGACATTCTGGGCATTTTGTTGCAAATTCTTGTTGTTTATGATATATAATATGATCATTGGGACATGCATCTATTTCTTGATACTCCATTCTGATATCTTTCATAATGGCAAATAAATCTCGATATGAGTGAGGTAAATATTTTATGGTGGTAACAAAAATTCACCAATCAATCTACAACAAAAAATAATTTGTTAATATAAAGAATATTAATGGTACACATTTCATCCTTTATTTACTAGTGATGAACTAACAACAATTAAAATAGATGAAAAAAGATGACATATATGGCATACCTTAACATCCGTGAGATTGCTATGTTTGATAAACCATTCATAACCTTCAAGTTCAACAGCAACAATATAGCAGAGAGAAGAGTTGTTTGGGAGCCTTCATAAAGGGGCTCAGATGCATTCTCTCAAGTACGTAAACGGCGAACATCATGATCAGCCTTCTACCACTAAATGTGCTCATGGATCAATGTATTTGTACCATCATCTTCAATCGGTGGTTTTCAGCGATGATCATCTTCTTCCATAGGATCATTAACTTCATCTTCTTCGATATTCATGTACTCCATGTCTGGGTCTCTGCAAAACGAAGACTGGACGCGATAATCCATATCATTTGCCCTAGGGCGCCCCACCTTTATAATAATGACAGACACAAATAAACTATGATCATGATCAAGTGATTATATATATATATAAAATGTTAAAACAATATAAACATTTACAAATTCAATCAATATAAACACATATATTGAACAACTTACTAATGGATGATAATCATGCCCCCTTCAATGTGACCATGCTACCTACAATGTTTCTCAACTGTTGGGATTAAAAGTCATCTCGCTTCCTTTAAGCCCTTGCAATTATTACAAGGACAATAACATTTCTCATCACCCTTTCTTTCAATCTAGCCCACAATATATCAAGTGTCTCTTCATTTTTTTCTGGACTAATATTATCTGACATGATTTTTCTTTACCAAGTTTGACTATTTAGATATTCAAAAAATATCAAACTCACATTCCAATAATTTTTATTCATAGACAGGTAACATAATCTAATAATTCTAATATTTTACACCAAAAAATTTGGCATGCAAACTACCCCTACAAAAAGAGAAGATAGTCCTAAGTTAATGAACCCAAAAATACTTCTAAAATGCTAATTCCAAAACTTATTAAATTTTAATTTTACTATGATTTCCAACTGTTAAGACTCCTAAAATCAGAATATTGAACTTGATCACAAACTTCCTACAATGATGGAGGTAGTGAGCTAGTAAGAGCAAGTGACCCATTCCTAAGGAGCAACAAATCAGAATCATCATTGCTAATGTCAATACAGATTTATCCTTTTAGTTAAAGATGCAATGTGTCACTTCTTATGACAAGCTTATCCCTAGGGCCCTCAACACTAAGAGAGCCCTAATCGCACAAGGAAGCACACACTAGTAGAATTTGGAAAATAAATAACTAGGTGACAAAAATTTTAGTCACAACAACTAAAAATGACTAAATTCTGCTCATATTTTGCAACTCAGCTATAAATGAGTAAATAAATTACTAGTTTGTTCGTTGATTAAAAATTATTTAGTCACACAAATAAAAATGACTAAATAGTTAGTCATTTATTTAGTCACAATCCATTTCAATAAATCATTTAAGGAATCAATAATATAGCCCGCCAAAATACTCTAAGACTTTAATAAACATACCCTAGAATTTTTGTCAAAATATTATTTTCTGGCATAGCCCACCAGAATGGAGTTTTCATTTTAATAAACATACTCTAAAACCTTCGTCAAAATATTATTTTCAAGCATAGACCGCCAAAATGGAGAAGTGTTTCTGTAAAGAATGACAGAGAATGGTGAGGAGATGTGCGTGAAAGGAGGCATAGGATTCATTGTTTCTTATCTCATTCCTGCTATGCTCAACAAATCTTACATTGTTCCCGCTACTATTTGTAATCTAGGTATTTACTTGACATATATTTACATAATCTCAAATTCCTTCAGAGGATTTTGAAGTATCAATGTATCCTATATAGTGTTTAGAATGATTTCTTTTAATTAAAAAAATAAATAAATGATATATTTCCCTGTAATTAGATAATGTGGAGATCTCCTAAATCTGCCCCATCACACTATCCTCTTTGGTACTGTATTCATTACTCCAGCTACTAGGGTTTTGCACGTGACATCTTTAATATCTTCATGACTGTGGTTTTTAAATAGATCTCATTCTTTGTTTTAATCCTTTTCATGGTAACCCTTGAGTTCCATAATCCACCTTCAATCTCTTCTAAGAATGATGTCTTAAGCTAGACTGCATAGTATGCATATAAAGCAAGTCCTTCATACCTGTCATTGTTCCAAACCACCACTCACTGCCTCACTTAAAATGTTGCCTCCATAAGCACAATAGCATGTTTTAAAATCATGGTTGCCAGTGATTGACCATTAAGGTCACCACTTTCATCATGAAGATACAATGAGATTTTTGTCTTCAAACTCAAGGCATCATGCAAGCTAACATTGTGAATTGTTTGTTGTGTACGATTTGATTTTCTGCACATTTATCGCTTTGTTAACTTCCTTTAAGATCGGTATTGTACCTCAAATTTGCAATCTCAAACAACTCACTCACTATCACTTGAAGATTCCTTTCATGAGCATCCTTCTATAAAATCAAACTATGCCCTATAGACTGCCTACTTACTACAAGGGACTCATTGTTTCATGGTATTGTAGTTTTTAAGATCCTTCAACCTTATTGACACTACTTCACAGTCCACAAGGTATTATTCACTATTTTCCCATCTTTGGTGAGTCTCAAAACACTGCTCAAACATGCAATCCACTACCTCCATTATACAATATTAATGGCTAAGAAGAAACATCGAACCTATAATTACCACTGTTACTTCATTTGGACAGTCATTCTTTGATTGCATTTGCCTTGTCTAACACTACTAAAAGTATTTGAAAAACCCTTAAGGTCAGTAAGGGGGTAAGGAAACTCACTGTTAAAATCTCCACTTTACTATGCAAGGTTTGAGCTTTATTATCTTGTCACTACTCAGCCTCTTTTTGACTGTCACATCTCAAGTGACTGCCATTCTTCTTACCGTAGATTGCATTTAAAAATGTCACTAAGCTACATAGTGTGCTTGTTATTGGCTACAATCTTTAGATTGCAAGATTTTTTTATTACCTACAATGTCTCAATCTTTCTGGTATTGCAACCTCACTAATCCACTATAGTTATTGTTTATGTTTCTATGGAGGCCTAGTGTTTGTACCCTAATCATGCTCTTACCAATGCTTCTATTGTTTTTTATTAGGGCTCTCTAAATGTTGAGGGCCCTAGGGATAAGCTCGTCATAAGAAGTGACACATTGCATCTTTAACTAAAAGGATAAATCCGTATTGACATTAGTAATGATGATTTTGACTCATTGCTCCTTAGGAATGGGTCACTTGCTCTTACTAGCTCGCTACCTCCATTGTTTTAGGAATTTTGTGATCAAGTTCAATATTCTGATTTTAGGAGTCTTAACGGTTGGAAATCATAGTAAAATCAGAATTTAATAAGTTTTGGAATTAGCATTGTAAAGTGTTTTTTGGGGTCATTACCTCATACTCATCTTCTCTTTGCGTGGGTGGCTGTAATACAATTTTTGGTGTAAAATATTAGAATTATTAGACTATGTTACCCTGCCTATGAATAAAATTATCGAGTGTGAGCTTGATATTTTGAAGATCTAAATAGTCAAGCTTGGCAAAGAAAATCATGTCGATAATAGCTTAGTCCGTAACAAAATGAAGAGACACTTGATAGGAGTCGTATTAGATTGAAAAAGAAAGGGTGATGGGAAATGTACCATTGTCCTTGCAATAATTGCAAGGGCTTAAAGACGAGGATGACTTTTTAATACCGGAATAATTGTAGGCAAGATGGTCACACATTGAAGGGGGCATGATTATCGGCCCATTGGTAAGTTGTCTATTATATGTTTATATTGATTTCGAATTTGGCAAAATGTTTATATTGTTTTAAAATTTTATATATATATAATCACTTGATCATGATCATTGTTTATTTGTGTCTATCATTATTATAAAGGTGGGGCACCCTAGGGTAGATGATATGGATTATCACAGCCCGGAGAATGTGGTTTTGCAAGCAGATGAACATGGAGCTGTGAATATCGAAGATGAAGTTAATGATCCTATGGAAGAAGATGATCATGTGCCATAAAACACAGCTGAAGATGATGGTACGAATACATTGATCCATGCCACATTTAGTGGCAGAGCTGATCATGATGATCAAGATGACTTTGATGATGTTCATGATTTTACCCGCATTTGACAAGGCATACTTCAGCCCCTTTATGAAGGCTCTGAAACAACTCTTCTCTCTGTTGTATTGTTGTTGTTGAACTTTAAGGTTATGAATGGTTTATCAAACATAGCAATCTCATAGATGTTAAGGTATGTCTTATATGTCATATTTTTTCATCTATTTTAATTGTTGTTAATTCATCACTAGTAAATAAAGGATGAAATATGTACCATTAATATTCTTTATATGAACAAATTATTTTTTGTTGTAGATTGATTGGTGAATTTTTGTTACCACCATCAAATATTTTACCTCGCTCATACCGAGATTTATGTGCCATTATGAAAGATATCGAAATGGAGTATCAAGCAATAGATGCATGTCCTAATGATCATATTATATATCATAAACAACAGGAATTTTCAACAGAATGCCCAAAATGTCATATCAGTAGATATCGAACAGATCAAGTAACAAAAAAGGTGCCTCGCAAGGTTCTTCGTTATATTCCTATTATTCCACGTATGCAACGATTATTTAGGTGCGAAAGCTTAGCGCAATTGATGGATTACCATGCACGGAATAGAAGTGGAGATGACATTCTTCGAATGCCTGCAAATGGTTCTGCATTTACGGACATGGAGGAAAAATGGCCACACTTTAAAGAAGAACCGCTGTGAATCTCAAAGCTTTCATTGGGAGCGACGGTCAATCCATTTGAGAGCTGAGATCTATTTACTCAGTGTGACCTATTTTTGTTATCAACAATAACATTCCTCCATGGATGTAAATAAAGAGGGAGCACATAATGTTGTCAATGATTGTTCCAGGTATTTGTTTACATTAATTTTCTTTAACGTAGTAGCATCTCATTTGTCTTATTTTTTGCATAATGACTTATATTTTTCTCATTAAATAGTCATGTACATTAATTTATATATAATAAGAAATGGTTATGCACACTATGTAATATTTATGTTCATTCAACTAATGGGTACCAAGTGAAAGATATGTGTATATCGGTTCTTATCGACGAAGTTACTAAAGTGAAATGGCGCCACTATGTATGACGCCTCCGCACCAATAGGACAAAGACAATTTCAATTCCATGCAATGCTTGTATGGACAAATCATGATGCCCTAGGGCTACCACATTTTGTGGTAGCGTTATAACGCTCGACCGCGACTTTTAAAAATATTTAATTTGATGAAGTAGGATATCATGAATATTTTTAAAATAATCTATTCATTATATATAATTATAAAATTCGACATATTTAATCCAATTATATATGATCTTGCAGGTCTTCAAACAAAGGGAAAATTTGCATGTCCAATTTGTGGTCCAAAGATGAAATCTCGTCGTTCAACAAGTTTAGGAAAGCAGATGTTTGATGAGTATAGGCACTTCCTCCATAGAAATCATAAGTATCGAACTACTGAAAAACATCTTTTCAATGGGAAAGAGGAGACTACATCAAAACCACGAAGAATGTCACCTCACCTATGGAAGTTGGAATATAATAGAATTAATCGCCAAGGTTATACATCAGATCAAATTGTTTATTTATCATATATGATATGTTTT
>VDFB02170233.1:0-17094 GCA_007258455.2 Sequoia sempervirens | reverse complement strand
CGAGAGGGGAAAAAAGGCTGATGCAAAGGCTAATGCAAAAGCTAAAATGAGCCTACACAAGTTCTAAGGGAGTGGACACTAAAGTGGATACAGGAATGTATGTGAAATTCGATGGGTGCAATTTTACGACATTATAGTATTACATGGATTATTGTACAAAGGTAGAAGAAAGGTATTCTGAAATCTATTTCCCAATCTCACACTAGAGTGAAGAGTGTGAGATTGAGTAGGTTTTGGTTTGGGGTAATCCCACAATTATGAGTTCCACTTTTTGGCCAAAGTACGACATTGAAATCAATATTTTTAACTAAATCTTCACTTTTTGAGATCTATAGTAGCAAAATCGTTAAGAATTTGAGGATGATGTGAATTAGTGATTTGTGACAATTTGTGTGTAGATTCTTTTTTTTTTTGAAATAAATTGTGAATTTTTTACGTAAAATTTAATAGCTTGTTTTTTATAGTAACCAACATTTTAAAAAAAGACGTTTATGTTGTAACAACGTTTTTTTAGAGAGGATAAAATTTTAATTTTTAAAATATATATTTGTAACATTAAGATCTAGTGCATGGATATTTTTTTCATAATTTTTTGTTGCATATTTTTTTAATTAATTTTTGAAGTCATGATAATTACAATATGGATCTAGATAGGTGTATGTCGTAACAGATAACTTGTTTCGTACATATCGAAATTGATTTTTTTTTGTTGAAACAAGGACATCAATACCTAGTGCACATATATTTTTTAGATTTTTTTCCTTCAATATTTTACTATTTTTCCACGTGTAGAACAAAGAACTTGATGTTGGGTGAAAAACCTATGTTCAGTAAAAATATATTAAAATTATACTTGTTAGAAAGCTCATTTTGAGGACTATGATCTTACTAATTATCTTGTCAAGTTAAATTCCATTTGAAGGTCCAACCCGAAGTTGAAAATTGGAATTTTTGAGGAAAATTTGAAGTAGGCATTCAAAATGTCTACCTAAGGCCCTTCGTTCAAAGGTTTTTCATTCCCACAAAAAAAGTAATAAAACCTTCGAACAAAGGTAATTTCCAAAATTGGAACGAAGGTCCCTTTTTTCCATTTTTGGAAATTACCTTCATTTGAGGGTTTCAACCTTTGAACGAAGGTAATTTTTGACATACCTTCAAATGAAGAAAAACCTTCAAACAAAGGTGTTTCTAAGTTCTTACTTGCATCCAAAATTGAAAATTTGATGTCCCAAGTTTGGAACCCATTATTGTGGTATGATCCTTTGGCATTGGTTGGGTTGGACCATAGTGTTCTTTGTCGTAGTGGTGGTGGATGGTAGTTAGGTTGTCGTTGCATCCTTCTATGTTCCATTTTGTTGTGTTTGTTTGGTACCATATCTCATGGTACTTGTTCCATTACCTAATGGTTGTTTTGTTGTTCAAGGGTTTGAGTCATTTCAAAACCCGTTTTTACCAATATATTTTTTTAGATAATTACTCATAGATTCTTACTAGAAGCCAAATAGTGGAATACTAAGAGTCATAACTTTGGATTCCATCTTAGATGTCACGTTGAGGATTAATTGAACTTGGGTCTTCATAGTGAGAACCCAACACATTAACCACTTAATTTCACCCCCTTGGACAAGGAGTACTAATTTACTAATGAGCAACTAGATTATAAAGGTTTCATTTTCTACATAGATCATCATCAAACATTGCTCCTAATGGACATCTATAGGTATGTATTTGTTCAACCTAGATTGATTAATTTTTGATCAATTTGAAGGATGGTATAACATTCTCCTTTGTGTTTTCTCCACATAAATCTTGTTTTTACCCATATTATTTGATCATAACTGATTGTCCTTGTTGTTCCCACAATTTCCTACTTTATTTGTGACCTTGAAATGAAATGATGCCACTTTTGAGCTCATAAATTGATTTGTGTAACATTTCTTGCTTCCCTCTCCTTATACTTGTATATAAGCATTTTTGTATTGTGTGCATGTGTTTTTTGTGTATTTTATTTACAACTTTTTAGGTTTATTTAGGTAATGTTGTATGAATGCATTGATTAAATGTATTAACCTAATGCACTAGGAATCCATCATGTAATAATCCAAGTATTTTGAATTTATGTACATCTTACAATTTAGGTCTCCACACTCATGTATCTTTGATGTGCTATTCACTTGTAGAGAGTTCCTAGTGAGAGAAGATGTTGGATTGGTTAAGATTCTATTGAAAATATTTGGTTGTAGATTGGTAAATAACTACAAAGTGCTATGCATTAAGTTGTAGTGAATTTTAGGTATTTCTATTGTTGTAATGTCAAGGTGTTGATGAAGAACTCATTGTTACACCTTAGTCTAAGTAGTTAGTTGAGCGTGTAATACAATATAGGGTCATGTGCAATTATTCTTGGGTGGACGTGGTGATTGCCAAGGGTATGGTTATGTTTTAATGTACCACAAATAGTTAGAAGCAATCATGTGCTTATTTTTGTTACCAAAATCCATAGTTGGTGTTTGACGACAATGTAGAAGACATGTACATGGTTCAAGTGAAGTCGGTCAACAACATTTGACCAAGTGTGTGCAGAAGTATGCAATCATATGTAGTGATTATCCATGTGGAGAAGTCATTTTTAATATATTGTGAAGCATGCTTATGACAATGTAAGGTCATGCTTTGGTGTGTGGCTATTAGTATTCCATAGAGAAATTAGATAGTTATAGGGTTAGAATTCCATGAGAATGACTATATCTAATTGCTTGTACAAATGGAAATGATGATGACGTTGGTTGATGTGTCATTATCGTTGGGCCCTCATGGAAAGGGGAACCAAACATGGAAGGAATCTCAAGATACATTGAATGACATTTTGTGCCACTTTTGGTTTGTTGTACGACACATGCATAAGCTAGTGGACCTATACATTTATTGTATTGTTGATCTATGTCATGTAAGACATGTAAGCAAAAGTTCAACATGTAAGGCATGCAAGAGAATCTATAATGTAGGTAAAAAAATTTAAGAGGGGATTACCTAGTGGACCTTTAAGAGCATCTTTTGAATGGCTAATAATATACATGTGTAGGAGGGTGTAAGAAGTAATAATTACATCCATGAGGGACTTGAGAGTTACTTATGAAACCTATGGCCATAATGATCAAATATGATTTATAGGAAGATATACAATACTAGGAGTCTTTAGATGTGTGAGGGATGTTAGAATCTCATTATGAGATGAAGGTTTTGGCTCATGGTTTTCGGGAAACCATTGGTGGTTTCTTATGCCTCAACCTAAATAGGGGTTGATATGGAGGTTAGATCATTGAGTGTTAATCTTCATAGAATCAATGAGATTTTGTGAAGTATTGTAATCTTTTTGGAAGATAATACATTAATTGTGTGTTGTAGAGAGATATTGTTTCTTGAAAATAGAGATGAAAAACACATCATGAATGGAAGCGGAGGGGCTCAATGGAACCAAAATTTTAACTTTGAAAGCTTAAGATGGAGGATCCCCTTGTTTTTTATATTGATAAAAGCAAGATTGAAAGTGCTCTAACCCTTGTACAAAAAAATAATTAACCGACAAATAACACATGCGCCATGAGATATGGGACAAATCAAACAACCCATAGAGATGAATTCGACTGAGACACAACTGAAACCAAGCTTCCACACACAACAACAACAAAAAATGGAACCTTGGGGCTCCACTTAGACAATACTAGGCCCAACCTTGCTCAATCTCACACCCTTTGTTCTAGTATGAGATTGGAATATAGTATGAGATGGATGATCTCCTTGTTGAAAGAGCTTTGTGGATATCTATTTTAGATCATAAACCATCCAAAATGAGGATTCAAACAATATTGATTAGAAGGGAAGGAGCCTCATTCCTTTTTTCCTTGCAGATTTAACACTCTTGAATGATTTGGAAGAGACCACTAAAAAAGTTGGGATAAGTTGGGGAATTTGGATTAGACAAAGTCCATAGTGAACAAGTTTTTTCTAAAAAAGAAGCTATACTATTTGAAGATAGGTGATTGTGATTTAGTGATGGGGTATTTGAATGCATTCAACATCATGGCGAGTTAGTTGTTTGTGGATGTGAAAATGGACTTGGAGGATCAATGTATAAACCTGTTCTATTTTTTTCTTGACTTTTGGGACAACTTTATCATGGTGATCAATAGCACTATCTCAAAGTTGAAGCTTGATGAAGTGGTATGAGGCTCAAAGGAGATGAGGTGATTTTTTTTAGAATTTGTTAAAATTGACATTAACTTGAGATTTTCCAAGGACAAAGGAATAATAGGTGATTGAAATCTAGGGAGAGATCTAAGCAACCTACTAGATCTAGAGTTCAAGTCCTATAATTGTAGCAATATCAACCACATAAAGCACTTCAAGGAGAAGAAGGCCAAGAAATAGTTAGACAATTATTTAGACATGACAACCTCTATTGAAGACACTAGTGATGTGGTTGTTGTAAACATTACTACCAATGCACTTTAGAATGCATGGGCGATTGAATTTGGAACATATTTTCATATGAACCCCCATAGGGAGTATTTTGTTGAGTGTAAGAGCCTTGATGATGAAAATTCATACTTGGGAGATGAATCTTACCTCGAGATATTTGGTTGTAACATAGCCCTAACTTTCATATGTATGTCTTGATGCTAACTTTTCACATATTTTCAATTCCTTATTTTATAAGATTCTTCTTTTGGAACCCATTTGACACTTTTGTGTTTATCTAATCTTAGGCTTTAACAAACAACATGGAAAAATAAAATATTATGTCCAACTTTGGGTATTCATGCCCCTTTTTAGGAGACTCATTTTTTGCACAACACTTCTACTAGTAATTGAAACTTTCCATGTAGTAAAAAATTAAATATATATCTTTTTAACTTCTCTTGAGCTTTTTACCTTCACTTAAAATTCTTTTTAATCTTCTACCTTCACAAATCTTCTACCTTTATATTGTAGGAAAAGCACAATAAGGTCTTTAGTGATATTCCTCTAGGGAAACCACTAGATAAAGACTTTGAGCATGTTATTGAGTTGGAGGAGGGCACTAAGCCCATAATTACCACTTCTTATTTCCATTCCAAAAGGCATAAGGAGGAGATTAAAAAGGTAATAAGGGAAATTTTGGACACGAGGCACATTAGGCTCAATTCAGGCCCTTTTCTTTTGTTGTAGCCCATGTGAAGAAGAAACATGACACAATGAGGAAGTGCATCGACCACAAAGCAATAAATATAAGAAATCGATAACTAATTCCCAAGATTAATGAATTGATAGATGTGCTTCATGGAACAATCTATTTCTCAAAGATGGACCTTAGATTGGGATACCATCAAATTTGAATTTGAGAGGAGACTATCTATATGAAATCCTTTAGATGCCAGTATGAGCACTATGAATTCTTGCTCATGTCATTTGGTTTGACATAGGATCTAGCAACCTTTTAGTCATGTATGAACCAAGTGTTAATAAAAATTTAGGAATTTTTTCCTTATCTTCTTTGATGACATTCTCATATATAGTAAAACTTGGGAGGAGCACTTGAAGCACATTGATGAGGTATTAGGAATTTTGGAGACAAACTCTTTTTGTGAAAGACTGTTAATGTGAGTTTGAAATGATATAGATTTAATACTTGTGGCATGTCATCAATGCAAAGGGATTGTAGGTGGATATAGAGAAGATCAAAGCTATTTTGGATTGGTCTCCCCCAAATAATTTGATAGAATTGTGAGAATTGTTTGGCCTTTGTAGTTACTACAAAATATTTTTTAAGGGGTTCTCTCAATTGACCACCTCCTTAATAGACCTAATAAAGGGAGTGTTTGCATGAAATGCAATAGTACAATTTAAAAATTTGATAAAATGAAGGATGCAATGAGATCATGTCCTTTGTTTTGGAATGCGATGCATATGGCGAAAAGATTGGAGTAGTGTTTATGTAGAATAAGCACCCAATTACATTTGAGAGTCATAAACTTAAGGAGGTGGAAAGATGCTTCTCTATATATGATAAGTATATACTAGCCATCATGCACACATTGAACAAGTTTGTTACACCCCGAGTTTGTTTTACAAATTACCTTTTAACTTTTTATGTTAAAATGTGTTGATATTAGTAGATGACTAAATGTTATTTGACATTTTTAGGAATTTAAATGCAATGCAATGTGTTTTCAATTTTAATGATTATTATTATTTAATCAATATTATGATGATGTTGTGATTAATAATAGATTAACTATTTGATTGGATTTCTAAGTGAAATGTAGGATCAAATTATTACCCTCCAAAGGGAGAGGGAGAGTATCACTAGAGAGAGGAGTATAGACTTCATAAATAAATAGGTTTATGCCAAATGAGTTGAGCACACATTAATGTAGGTCTAAGTATCTAGATCGGGTAAGTACCCTAGTCCTATCGTTGAGTCAATCTTTGTGTTTTGTCTAAATTTGTGTCAAGTCGTAAGGTTAGGTTAAGACATATCACAATAGTTTGAAACATTTTCTTAGTTATAAGGATTTGAATGGATAAAAAATGTGGGTATGAAAAATTCAAGCATATGATTTTGACATTGAGTATGTTAAGGGAAAGAAAAATGTTGTTGATGCATTATCTAGGAAGCCAACCTTTTACTCAATGTCTCACATTTTTTTTCTTCTAATTAGAAGGTTGAAATCATAGAATAATATGATAAGAATGCATTTGCAATTGATGTTTCTAAAGCAAAGCTATTGGATGATAGGTATATTGTGTCCAATGAACTCATTCTCTATAAGGAAAGAATCTACCTATAGCTAGAATTAAGAATGAAGGGAAACATTATGAGAGAAATTCTTGATACCCCCTTGGTGGGTCACCCTAGGTACTTAAATATTTATAAGTAGGCCAGGGGGAGGTTTCACAAAGAAATAAATCAAAGATAATGTAGTTAGGAATCTTAGAGAATGTGTGGTTTGTTAGTAGAATAAAATAGAGCAAGCATACTCGATATGACTCTTGCAACCTTTATCTATTTCATAATAGAAGTGGGAGAGTTTTTGATGAATTTCATCACTACACTTCCTAAAGTCCACGGTAAGGACTTCATTTATGTTGTGGATATAATGATGAAGTATGCACACATATTTTCTTTTTCTTCAAGTTTTAAGACACCATAAACTGATGATATGCTCTTCAAGGAAGTATTTAGGCCTCATGGAATATGTAAGAATATTGTGACTGACAAAGATCGTCATTTCTTGAGATTTTTTTGACAATATTTATTTCATTTGAAATGAACCAAGCTCACACCCAATACTAGCTACCACCCCGAAATAGATGGTCAAGCTGGGATTATGAACAAATGGGTGGAAAGCTATTTAAGGAATTATGTTACTAGTTGTTAGAAATCATGGATCAAATGGTTCCATTTAGAGGAGCATTGTTATAATGCTAATTATCACATGTCTATTAGAATGATGCCATTCAAGGCTTTGTATGGGTATGAAGCTTGAAGTTTTGTTGAACTTATTTTGTCTGATAGTAGGGGACCTTGGAATCTTGTGATTTAATCAAGCAAAGACAACATTTTGAAGTAACTCAAGAATAATCTCCAACATAAAATATATGTAGACTATCATGGGATATTGTGAATATTTGAGATTGGAGATAGGGTGTTTGTTAGGTTGCAACCATATAAGCTGTAGACACTGAAAAATGTCTTAGGTCCGCGAGTGCCATTTTCTACTTCTTCCCTACATAATTAAATAAATTTAATTATTTGATTATTGTCTAAAGTTGTATTCTTCTATTAATTAAATAACTTTAATTATTTAATTAATTCACTTTCCCCTTTTATTCTTCTTTGATTAATTAATTAAATTAATATTTATTTAATTATGTCACTAATGTTTCCTTCTCCCTATAATTAAATAAATTTTTATTTATTTAATTATTTCCCTCTTTTTCCTCCACTAGTAAAATAATTATTTTAATCATTTACTAATTTTTCCTTTTCCTCTACTTTTAATTTAAATTGTTATTTTAATTAAAAGTCAACTTTTCCCTCTTCCTCTATAATTAAATAAATTGTTTTAATTATTTAATTATTCACTTTCCCTCCTAAATTAAATAATTTTATAAAATTATTTAATTTACTCCATCAACCTCTTTTTCTGTGGCAACCTCTTTTTTTGTGCCAAATCTTATCTCTTATCTTAGTTAATTTCTACCCTTGATAAGGTTTTATTGCCTTTTAATCTCCACCGTCCATCCTTAACTAAACCCTATTTTTTCCCTAACCCTATTTCTCTTTGCTTCTAAGCAATCTCATCCATTGATCAACATCATTCTTCATCTTTCAATCTTAGCCCTTAATTCAAATTTGGTTTGCTATAAAAGAGACCTATCCCTTTCATTTCAACCCTAACAACCACTATCTTTGAGATTTTTCTATCATTATCACTAGGCTTATTCTTACATATTACAAATCTGAGGTCAAGCTAGCATATAAATCAAAATGGAGAAGAGCAATGAAGGTTATTCAACCATGGCATATGAATTATGGCAATATTGCTTTGTTATTTTATGTTTCTATGTTCATTTGTGCTTCATTGTTGGACTAGGGTCTTTAGGGCTTGATTTTTATATATTTGGTGGTTGGTACTAGTGATTCATGCCTTTTCCCTTGATTTTACCCTATTCTACACAAGCAATCCTCCCTAAAGAAAAGTGAGTTTGAAAAACTTAGGCCTATTTTTATGTACCTTAGAAACTTTTGAAGAGGGTTGGTGAAGTCACTTATGAGTTGGAGCTACCTAGGGAAGTAAGATTCATAATGTGTTCCTTATGTCTTGTCTCAAAGGGGTGCTTGGAAAACATATTGTACCTTTAGTTGAGTTGTCTCCTTTAGATGAAGAAGACAACCTAAATTTGGTTTGTTAAGTAGTTATGGATGTAAGGAAAATTAAGTTGAGAGGTAAAAGCATCATAGAGTATTTGGTTTAATGGGATAATATTCTTGTAAAAGATGCAACATGAGAGGGGCTATAGTTATTGGAGCATTCAAATTTGAAATTGCTTAAGGGAAAGCATTTTTTAGCAGGCGGTCTTGTCATGTCCTCTTTTTGAATATTTTATGTTATGGGCGAAAATGCCTATTTCCTATTTTTTATGTCTCTCCCAATTCAATTTTTGTGTATGTGTTATTCCTCTTCTTCCCTAATGTGTTTGCTTAAGGTCTTCAAAGTTTCCAAGTGTGGTAGCATGCCCAATCTTTTGAGTATGTGTAAGTCATTAGAGTTTTAGAGTTGCCCTTCTTGGTATGTCTTTTCTCCCAACCTCTCCTTTTCTTCTATTCTTATCAAAGTTTTGGTCTTACTCTTACTTGCATACCTAGTATTCCTCACACTTGAACTCCGATCCCTATTGGAGTATTAGACATCTACGTTCGGGCATCCCTTTAGCCCATTCACGGTTGTTTCCTCTTTCATTAGGATTTTAGAGTTCTCCATCCTGTCATCCACTTTCACTTGAACTAGGTTCTTCCCTAGCCTTTTCTAGAGGGCCATATTACCTCTCAACGATAAAACTCACCTCTAAACTTTGATCCCCAAATTTTGGTTAGTCTTGGGGCATCTTCGATACTAGAACTCTGACGCTTCTGCAATTTTTCATTGTTGTCCACACCCACCACCAAGAACAATTGAATTATAATTAATGTCACAATTTCCATAAAGGGTTCCCTTTTACCCAAAAACATTATTTAATCTTTAGGGTGTGGATCCACATGTACCTGTAGTAGTGAAAATATAGAAAATTAAATTTATGGCCATTAATGTGACGGTTAGGGCTTCAAAACACATGTGACCTCATATCATCATTGTAGAGGATATTTGTAGGTCACAAGAATCACTTCCCCATACCTTTTGAGTATAACCATGCATACGTGGATGTGATTACAGTCATGATCCAGGGGAAAATGATGACTGATAGGTATGGGTACTCTCTATCACATATCATTCTTGGGATCATGGAATTTAATGCATTTTTTGACATCATTCCTTGGGCTATTAAGAGTTCAAAGATGTCACTGCGAAAATAATCTTCATTCTACACAAAACCCTAAGAAGCCATTCCAAACCCTTATGTTTGAGCAACTAGATTTGGGAAGGAAAACCCTAAGGTTTGCTAGAGATAAAAGGATGATTTTTTTTTGATTTTGAGGATTAGAGGATGAAACCCCTTTGGCTTTATAAGATGATCTCATTCAAAGTATGCGATTGAGCTTTCATAATGGTGGGATTCCAATGATAGCAAATCAATATATTTTGTAGTTTGTCACAAGTGTAAGTAGAGAATGTTAAGTTTGTTATTGCTGTTGTAGTAGTCTATTGTAATGTATTCTAGATCTATTTAATGATTCAAAGCTCTGAAATTTATTTACCATTTTTGAGTTTTATTTGTAATTTGGGTAATCAATGCTTTTGTAAAAATCATGAAATAAATTTTTGGGTTCATGTTAGATTTGGTTAAAATATTTAATTCTTATATTTATTTGTCTAAAATATTAGTTTGGGACATGAGTTCCATGCTTCTCAACCTTTGTTGGCATCTTCACTAACTCTATGCTCAAATTAGAGCTTTAGGATACGGTATGGACATTCATCAAAATAAAATTGACAGTGGAGTTTTGTTCCATGTAGTAGTTCCAAGTGCCACTTTTGATCATTAGAACCTTCACAAGAAATTATGCACACAATTAAGTAAAGAGGAATTTATGCAAAGATTCTCTCTTAAATGATTTCAAATTGTCATTAATTTTCTTTGTAGCTTATATTGTGTGGATGAGATTTTAAATTGCTCGTAGTTTACTATAGTGTTCATTAAAGTGGTACAAATTTCTAAATGTGTAAGGTGCATATTCATTTTCAAAGAGCTTTGGAGTGCAATTTTATGATGCCCAAGCATGCCTTGCTTTATAAACTTTGCTTTTAATTCATTTTAAACTTCTATAAAAATGAGTGTAATCTCTCAAGCATAAAACATGCAATGTAGCAAGAGAGTTTCCATCGCTTGATGCTCCTTTTGATATATTTTTAATGCCTTTTTAAAAATTCTTCTTTGGCACCCTTTTGATTCTTTTGTGTTAATTTCCTCTTAGGTTTTAGCAAACAATATAGAAAAATAAAATATTACCTCCAACTTTAGATATTCATGCACCTTTTTAGGAGATTTTTTTTCCGCACAACTTCTACTAGTAATTGATGCCTTTAATATAATAAAAAAATTAAATATACACCTTTTCAACTTCTCTTGATTTTTCTACCTTCACTTCAACTTCTTTTGAATCTTTTGCCTTCACAAACCACCTTGGACTCAACTTCATTCATTTATTCATAGCCCATTTTCATCAAGAGCTTTGATATCATTACCGAAACAAAACTTATGTAAAATTATGTTACAAAAAGATATAATTTACCTTGTTTCACATTAATTTATGTTAAGATTAATATTACCTTTTTTCACATTGCTTTATGTCACTTAATAAAGTCCAAAACCACCATACAAGAAAAACCTTCATAAATTCCAAATAACAACATAATGATTAAAGAAACACAAGTCTCCTGAAGTAATATGCACGTCCCATACAAAACACTATATTTCTAGTTTAAACTATAAATAAAATTAAACCTATTTAAATCATAAGATCCAACATTAAACAAATTGTTTATTGTTAATATTTTTTAATTACACTAATTGAATATACACAACTTATTATTCAGAAGAAATTATTTTGTGGTGAATTTCTATATGATGATATCAAAATATGCAAATGTAATTGCTAATTAACTAAAACATAATATAAGAAGACTTTTTTCCCTTAAGAATGTTCCCATTCTAAACATTCATTATACCAATTACAACGTATACATAATTAAATAGAAACAAGTATTTATTAAATAATAATTTATTATACAGATGAGAGTGCACATATTAAAAGAAATATACATACATCATGAATTATTATAAAGATTTAAACCTTAAATTTGCATAACCTATTTTTAAGAGCGTTTGAATTTCACTTTTAATATTTATATTAATGTTTTTTTTTGTCTTATGTAAAACATAAATAAGATTACAAAAAGAATTAAGTAAGAGAAAAATATATATATATTTTTTGAATAAAATCAATTATACATCCATAAAATCATTTCACTAAAAACTATCAAAAATAATAAAAATAAAGTAAAAATATTTTATAAAAACAATTGTACAGTCATAAAATTATTTCATTCAAAACTAGCCAAAAAAAAAATGATATTAACAAATAATATTTAAATTATTATTCAATATTTTTATAAAATAATTTCATTTTTTACATGATATATAGCACAACTCAACTAAAATCTAATTAAAAAAAATCCTTCTAAAAAATTTACTCCCAAAATATGAAATTAACTTTACAAATCACTCTGATCAGCAGAGAGAGGAGTATCAACAACGCCATACACTAAGATGAAACAAACTTGCTTTATCATGCTTGGCCGTCAATATACAATACTTGATTGAGTTAGAAGCCAGTTTCATATCAAAGGGTTTTCAACAATAAACAAATTTAGTGTTATGCACGCAAGATTAAGATGAAGAGCGAGAGAGTTAAGAATGTACAGGAAGATAGAGTTTTTGGAAAGAAGCAGTTAAGGTACTGGTCTCATGGATGGACGCTCTGAGAAATTATGAACATTTTAAGAATTTTATAATAGTGTATAAGTTTATGATGATTTGATTGTGTAAGTTTTTTCCTTTCTGACGTTTCAGATCGAACTCCATAATTTATCAGAAAAAAGACAAAAAACACACAACTTTAAATTTTTTGAACCATATGATATTTTCTTAACTACTAAATCTAACCGTGATAAAAAATAAAGGCTCGTATTTAAAATAAAAAAATTCAATTTAAATTTTTCGACATAAACCCTCTGTAGATTCTGAGGCCCCTCCATAAAATCGCTTCCTAAAAGTAAAACATCTGCAGGAAGTTGCAGGATCCAACCTCTCGGGGCAGGACAGCTGGTGCTATCTGTAAGTCATTTTTCCAGGTCGGTCTTGCCTGGCAGAAGGGGGCAGATAAACATAAGCAATGAGGTTATTCGTCATCTGAAATTACAACCGGCGGAACAAGTTTTTTCTTCCAAGACCAGAGGCTGTTTTAATTTTTTCAATTACAGAGGGAAATTGAATGAAATGTTTACATTACAACAAATTTCGTGTATAATCTTAAAGAAGTACCTAACCTAGAAAGGCCAGAGCCTTCTGACAACAAGAAGAAATGGAAATCAAGCAGTAACTCTTGTCCTGTTGCCGCTACTGTTGACAGATTTAGGGAAATGATTTGAACACGCCAAGAAAAAGGACAGCCAGCAGAGGCAAGAATATTTGCAAGAAGAAATGGAAATCAAGCAGTAACTCTTGTCCTGTTGCCGCTACTGTTGACAGATTTAGGGAAATGATTTGAACACGCCAAGAAAAAGGACAGCCAGCAGAGGCAAGAATATTTGCAAAGAAGTTGCGCCTAGGCCGCTACTGTCGCCGGTATCAGCAGGTACTGCATGTTTCATATCCACACATCAAACGATTATAAACCAGAAGAAAAAAAAAAAATCATTCTGATCAACAAAGGCCTTCAATTGTTAAAAAAATATTTACATTCTAATCAACAGAGGCCTTCAATTGTTAAAAAACTATTTACATTCTGATCAACGAAGGCCTTCAATTGTTAAAAAAATATTTACGTTCTGATCAACAAATGCCTTCAATTGTTAAAAAAATATTTACATTCTGATCAACAAAGGCCTTCGATTATTAAAAAAATATTTAAATCCTGATCAACAAAGGCCTTCAATTATTATTGTATAGGCTTACCTGAAGGTGTGGTACCTGAAGGTGTGGTAGAAGCCGAAGGTGGAGTCGCGGTAGCTGTAATTGCAGAGACATATTATCCGGCTGAGAAGAAAAAAACAAAGAAATGAAAATAAAAAGGGCCGAGGCAGGGTAAAATCCACATACAGTTGGAACAAGCGTTTGTACTGACGTTTGTGTCGCCGCAGAGGCGCGGAACATTTAGGGCTTGAGTGATGTTGATGCCTTGCCGGATGAGGGGACTGTTGAGGGCGTTACAGAGGCACTGCTGCTGTGTTTTTATAACGTTGAGTAAGGGAACGCAGCACGAATCCGGGGGTTTCGTTGTGGCGTTCAAATAAAGCGCACAAGGAGTTATCGAACTTATGCAGGTATTCGTATCGTCTGCCGCTGCTCCCATCTTTACTAACATCATCACCATTAACACTATCATAATCTGACAGAATGAAACCCTGTAACTACTAATTCTGCTGCTTTTTATTCTCAGCGCCATTATTTCTGATTTCCTGTTTTGCTGTAGCAATTGAAGGCGAGAGAGCGGGGGATATAAAGGGGGAACCGAGGTTACCGATCTAAGGAGACTCTGTAACCCTTCACGGACATGTCAATGCTTGACTGGAATAAATGGGGAAGGAACGGGTCAAGATCAAACAGATTATTGAATTGTTTTGTGATTCGCCTTTCCGACCATGGGAGGAGAACCTATTCGTTTCTGGATTTTGTACAGAGGTGAATTAGCCGACATATGTTTGGTTTTTCTTCTGTTCTTTTCAATAATTGATATTTTTCACCACGAATAAGGTCAACTTGCAGGTATGAACACCTAACTAAAAAGAAACTGTTTCCATTTTTTCTCATTATTTTATTTTACATTTTAATTCATTTTTAAATATATTAATGTTTATATTTTGATTAACTTGTCATACCTTTTCATATCTTTGATTGGGTAAGTGTGAATTGATATTTTATTATTTAAGCGACTTTAGTTTTCTTTAGTGTGATTTGGGTAATCTAATTAATATTCAAGAAAAAAAATCAATAGAAACTTCTTATAAAATCATTTATCTCAATATTACTGAAACTCAAACACTTAAAGTTTTTTTTTTAATATTTAATATTTATACTAATAATCAAACTCATTTATTTTCTCATGGCATTGCAATGCACTTTCCTTGACCACACATTCAAACCTGTTTTTTAAAGACAAAGTAAACCAAAAACAAACAAATATAAAGTCAAACGGAGCTTTTTATTCTACATATGGTTTTGTAATAGAGGCCGTGATGCTCGGAAGTTCAGACGCTTCTAGAAGATAAATTTAGAGTGTATATCACCATCATGGTTGACGAAAGTGGAGATCTTTGGCCATATGTTTGTGGGCCCATGGAGTTTCTACGCTCCCCTTTGCTTACCCATCCCTTAACCGTTGTAAGTAGAAAAAAAATGTTACAATTAACATAGATAAACGAAGTGAGCTTGATAACTAAAATCGATTTTGTAATTAATTTTGAATCTAAATAAATTTAAATGGACTACTTAGTTGAAGTTGAATTTGAAGATCTAAAAATAATGTTGAAGAAATTGACTCATCAAAACACTAGATTTTTAGGGCTTGCCCAAATGAATATATTAGAGTCTACCAATTAAGTTTTCTATTTCATATTGGTTAGTTCATATGCAATTACAATCTTAATATTCACATGTACGTGAACATGATGCACAATTTTGAATTGTAAGTGTTACTATAATATATTTTTTACTTTGGATATGTTTATTCTAAGTATGATATTACACATGTTATTTAAGCTTATTTAGATAATTTATTTTAATTACTTAGGTAGGATAGGATGATGAGTTGCACATTCATAAGATTTTACATTTTTTATTTATCTTTATTGATTTGGAAATTTGGACACAATCTCTTGACTTTTAGTTTTATGTGGTTGATTTCATTCTCTTTGGATTTGAAAAGTATAAGGCTACATGTTTGTAGCTCTCTTTTCTTCCTATTTAATATCAAAGCAAGCCATTGTGAACTCTTGTTGTTATCTTGGGGATTAACTATATTCTAGTAGTTTGATTTTACTAATTATTTTCATTTATAGTTTAATTAATTTTATTCATTACACTAAGATTTACATATTTTTTACAGATTCAAACATGGTATCAAAGTGTATAATACTATGATAATTTATATAGTTTCTGTTGCAAGTATGAAGGTGTTGTCATTGATGTCAACTATGTGTCGAGGAAGATGGTTGCATGCTGAAGATGCCAAGGATATTAAGAAAATTGATAAAATAAGGAAATAGGGTATTGCAGAGGTGTTTTGGTTTTGCTTCACATTTCTTCTAGGGCGAAGATATGCTTTTATGGTTTGGATATGTTGGTTAGAGATGTTCAAAGTTTCTATATCCATAATTTTGGCTTTTGGATCGATGGTTAGAGGAAGTTGTGTTCACCAGTGTGTGAACTGGTTTTGCAATGTTGTGTATAGCAGTGTTTGGGAGAAATGTATATGCTCCACATTTCTTCGTAGTTGTTTTTTAGGACTTGTGGTTCTGAAGTAGAGTTGATGATGTTGTTCTCTTATCTGTGTCAAGAGGATTCATGGTTAGGCATATCGGAATAAGGTTTTCTAAGTTACATAGTATTATAGTGTCTGGCAGTGTTTTCTAGATAAACAGTATAATTATAATCTTCAGGTGAGATTTGTTGCAAAGGAGGTTGTTGGTTTTCAGGATGTTTTAGATCGCGTTCAGGTGAAGTTTGTTGAAAAGTTCTAGATTGATCAAAGGAAGTGTGTAATTCAAAGTTCAATGTGTTTTCACGGGTAACAACCAACCTGGTATTTACACTACATTCAAAGATGTTCAAGTATGAATGAAGGCGTAGTGTGGTGTGTGAGATTTAATTTGGGTACTAGATAAGTATTGTTTTGGTCCACTTTCATTCCTATTCATAGTGGGAATGTTTAGTGTCGAACTAATTTGAAATTACAAAGTGTGAAGTATGTATTGTTGACCTTGGAAAAAGTTTTCAAGGTTGAGGACGGTATAAGTATGAGTCGAGATGTTGAAAGTTGTTAAGATAGAAATATTAGATGTGTGTGATGCAAGTGATGCAAATTTTTGAAGAGTAGGGTGCGAGTTTGAGCAT
>VDFB02170231.1:0-15687 GCA_007258455.2 Sequoia sempervirens | reverse complement strand
ACATACCTCATGTCACTCCTAGCCTTGCTCCATATTGTGTACATCAATGTGACTATGTGGATGATTTTGTTGCTAGTAGACATGTGAGTTTCAAATTTTTATATATACATGTGTATATGTACATGCATATGTATGCATAGATCTAGATAGATATTTAAAAATACAAGCACATTCTTAAAAATAACTTTCATAAAATTTATTTAATATATTATATGTAGTTAACACATTGTGTATACAATTTTATCTATAGGGGTCAACACATCCATTAGAGTAGGGTTCTCATTCAGATGGTCGTTCGAGTAGGAGTCGATATCCATATTAGGCCCTATACTAGATTTATGATCTTTACTACATGTATTTCCTTATATGATGATCTCTAGTATTCGACATTTGATGATCTCTAACTTACATTTTCTTATATGATATACATTTGATCTCTAACATACATTTGCTTATTTGATGACCTCTTTGCTTATAACATGTTTATGTTTATACATTGAATCTATTTACATGTATGTATGTGTTTTCTTATGTTTAAATGTTTATATGACATACATACATTTGCTTATATTCAATATACATACATAATTTTCTTATTTGATGACCTCTTTGCTTATAACATGTTATGTTTATACATTGAATCTATTTACATGTATGTATGTGTTTTCTTATGTTTACATGTTTATATGATATACATTCTTATGTTTAGTAGAATTTTAGGAGAAGAGTATTTCATTTTAGCCAAAAATCAATAATGCACATTGAAATAAGTTTTGTTGACATTGAACCCACAAACAAATACCATCAAAATGGTCCCAAATGTTATTATAGAATCCCCTCTAGAGAGTTGTGAAATTTTATATTAGTTCATTTGATCACAACATCCCATTTGACCATATATTCCCAAAGATAAGGAAATGAATGCCACTTTATAATTAAGTTCATTCATGTTGATCACAATAAATATTTTGCGCACGCACCCCTTTAATTTTATAGTAAGCAGTAAAAAATTATAAAATAAATTACTCCCAAGCAAGTAAACTAATGATACTTTATAAATGAGTGTGGGTATGTGAAGGATCATGATGGGCCAAAAAGTGGCAATATGATGGGTATGTGTAGGGTATGTGGCTAACGACTTTTCTTTTACCTAAAATTGATTAAACGAAAAGGTTTTTTAAAGAAGATTCTCAACTTTCCACCAATATAAATTATGATTTACTTTTAATTTAATAAATTATTATTATTCATTTTCTATTTGAATTATGACTAAAGTCTTGATTGATAAGCTGATTGAAAAACATCTGTAGCTTTCAAATGGTATCACATTTTTTGAATCCAAAATATGTGTCACATTCTATGCTTCAGATAATTATAGGATTAAAAAATGAATTTCATGAAGTTTTAACGTTAAGGTGGTCAAACATACAAGTTTTTATACTTTTAAAAAGTTGTAATAAAATTCATAATTAATTTATTTTCTTGGTAAAAATTACAAAAAAAATATGTGACTACATCTAGACATGTGTCCTCTACTTATATCTAAAATATTATAAAATAACATTATCATTCTTATTGTGGTTGGATGATTAGACGTATTAACCTACTTCTTATTTTTCCCTTGAAATTTAAGCACTACTGCATTGAAATTTCAAATTTTCACCAAATATATTTTTTCTTTTTTTAAATAAACCTAGTAGTTTAGAAACTACATTCAATTTTCTATAGATTCTATTCTTAAATTTTTTTGAAATAATATAGATAACTTATTCAAATTTTTAAGTCAAGTTGCCTAACTCCGATTTTTCTGAATTTTTCACCACTTAAGGGCCTGCTTTTTCCATGATGATCTTGCACATACCCGTGTATTTGCAAGCCTATTTATTAATGCACATGTTCTACTAGAGTTTTAAAATTTGATAAAAATGATGAAATTAAAATCTTGATACAAAATAAGAACAAATAAAGTGCATCACTTTGTGGTACACAAAACTCATATTTTTTTAAAATGACTTAAGCAACATGAACCATTGAGGAGTTGAGAACAAAATATAATTATAAAGAAGAGGTAGGAGGTTTCAACTTAGGATAGGAAAATTTTATTCTTTGAAACATTAAGAAAATTCAATTCAAATTATACTTCTATGTACTCAAATAATTTTTCTACCCTCTCTACATCTCCTACAAATGAAAATATCTCAACTATTGATTTAGAACCATCAAGGTATGTTTGGTTAACTAGAATGACCATGGAAATTTTCCTCTACTATATATTGGGTTGTTCCCTTACTCTGCAATGAACATAACTTATCTAAGAGACACTTTATTAAACACTATGTTATCTCATTGGTTGAGATAATCTTTCACCTTTGGTATCAAGCTTGACGTATATTATCTTTTTGACAAGGAACAAAATTCTAAAATTACTCTATGTTGCATACCTATACATTAAATAACAACAAACTCCACAATGAAATAACTTGTTTGATTACCACTTGATTCATTTAAATACAAGCATATAAATACAAGCTTATTTTTCATTATTCCATTTCAAATTGCAAGATTAATTCACATTTATATCACTTGGAGCGCAGATTTTGGAGAAGATATTTTTGCACATTTATTAAGGAGGAAAATATTGGAGAAGACAAATTTTCATTTTTATCAATCAAGGAAAATTTTGGAGGAGAATTTAACTAAGTTGGTAGAGGATTTGTTTTTAGAACCATCTTTAACTTGAAGAAGAAAATGGGACAACAAAGAAAAAGAAAAAATGTGTCTCAACAAAAATTGTCAAAAGAAGAAGAAAAAAAGAGGCATGAACAAAACTTGGAAAATTATCATAGAAAGAAACAAGTTACATGCTTGTTTCTTCTCTCTCTCTCTCTCCCAAGTGTGTGTTTATTACTTTTATTAACATCTTAATTTTTTTTTCTTATAAATATATTTCCAATTATGAAAACCATGTTAGATTTAACTTGGAAACTTTAATACTAAAAAATAGTCATATTGCATAGACATTACCTAAATTCCTTATCATCTATTTTGAATTTCTTTTGTTCCATGGAATTCTCAAGTTCAAGAATCTTTTATTTATTTGTTTCAACTCCACTTAAATATCTCATATTCGCCCACTTTCTTTGCTTGCATGTAAATTCAAACAACAAGCAAGAAATTCTCAAGCTGAAGTCAAGCCAAATCTAGATATTGGATCAAACGAATCCGTTGAATAACACATGGACCTTGAAGATGGGGAGGAGACCCAAGTTCAAACAATTCTTGTTGGAGAGGATTTAGGATCACTTCCTTCTACTGGTATGGATGAGCATATATAAAACTAGTTGAAACTTCTCTCACTTATAACATCATGTCTTATCACTTTGTTTGCTTGCATACATAAACTTCACTTATATCTAGCATCATCTCTCACTTTATTTGAAAAATATTTTGTGACATGTAGAAAGGGCTCAACAAGCAGGAAGTTATCATATTGAAGTCGATCCAAATCTAGATATTGGATCAAATTAATCCGTTGAAGAACACATGGACCTTGAAGATAGGGAGGAGGCCTAAGTTCAAACAATGCATGTTGGAGAGGGGTTAGGATAACTTCCTTCTATTGGTATGGATGAGCATATAAAACTAGCTGAAAAGGTGAGGAAACAAATTTCTTACAAAAATTTAGATCATTTACTTGAAATGGATATGGAGAAACTGAAATGTTATGCCGATCAACCTGGAAATAAGAGAAATAGGTCAAGGACTGAATTTGTATTTGGAATAATCAATGACAATTTCAATCATCTTGAAACACTTGAAAAAACCCAATTGTTATGATGTTTACTTCTTCATAATTAGCTGAAAGATTCATTACAATTGTTGGGTGTACATTCGGCATCAAATAAGAAGAAAAACATGGCATTACAAAAGGATATTGTTCAAAATGTCAAAAAGGGTTTAGATTCCATTGGGAAAGGATCTCGATCAGTGGATAAGGCCACTACAAGAAGGGTCATGTTGACATCCATTATAAATCAAGATATAGCAAGAAAAAGAAAAATGTCCGCACTTTCAGCTGAATTGGTTATAGTAGAACCACACTAATAAAATATGAGAAAAAGAGAAAGCTTTTGGATGAGAGTTCAAAAGGAAATTGGGAAATTATGTGTAGAGCTCTCCATTCTAACAGGATTGAAGATGATGTTAGGAACTTGATCTCATGGTTTTGGCATGATCAGACTTGTCCATCATCAAATACTAGAGATGTTATGAGACACGGGATTGGGATTGGTATTTACGAAAATCATATCAAACATTGGCTAGACATAACACAACTTGGGATGTATATGAAATTTTGTAATATATATCCTCATATAAAGATTGGGAAAACAATGTTTGAAAGGTTAAAGCCATATTATGTGAAGATAAACAAGTTTTTTGAAACTTGTTGCTATTATTATATTGAATTTGATCTCTACTATCAAGTGTTTTGAAAGATGAGAGAACAAAGTTGTGGTTTTCAAAATGTACCTCCTAAACAAGAAAGCTTATTCATAAAATCTATGTTATGTGATCATGAAAATGTACCTCAAATAAACTACATAAAAGGAATTTGTGAAACATGTGGAAATTTGGCTAAATTTCCTTCAAGAAATGATGATCTGACCTAACAAAGATAGTAAATTGCAAGAGGTAAGTATTGTTTTCAGAGAGTTTTATTTTTTTAATTTGATTAGATTTTTATTTGAATTCTCTAATGTAATGTTTCATTGATTGTGTGGTTTATTACTTATTCACATATTTTACTCACATAGGTACAAGTATGTAAAGTTTCAAATTTTTTTTGGGAAAGAATCCACAAGGTTGGACTATGTAGAAGAGGAGATTCCTATTGGAAAGTTTATGAAAGATTTTTGAAAATTGATACAACCATACATACAACATTCCTTTTTTTGCTAAGTGGCAAGCACGACAATTCCAAACATTGAGAGATACTTTCCCACTTGGAACAATTCTATCAGAAGTTGACTTTGCAGAAAATTACTCCTTTGTACATCAAAAGGAGATTCAATCATAATATTACTTTTCAAAGTAGATCACTATTATGGTTCATGTGTGATATCGACATGCACAATAAAAATTGGATGGTGTTGAGAGTACATATGAAGAAAGAGCCATTAAAAAAGAATATCACTTTTATATTAGTGATGATAAATAACATGACACACTTTTTGTACAACATTGCTTTACAATTTTTTTTGAGAATTTGAGAAGCAGGGGTTTAAAATTTGAAAAGAATTTTGTATGGTTAGATGGATGTGCGACAAAATTCAAATATTCACTGCCATTCTATGCACTTTGTAGATATCATAAAATCTACAAAATACCACATGTTTGGAGTTTTTTTTAGAGTGGGCATGGAAAGGGTGAGCATGATCGAGTAGGAGCTTGCATCAAACGACCTTTAAGAAAGAATCAAATGAGTTATTTAGAAGATCATATAGACAATGCACATGATGTTGTTAAATGGTGTAAGCACCACTTTGCATCAAATATGGTCAGAACATCTTCGAGAACAAACTGACACATTCCACATAGAGTGTTTTGGGAGATATCGGGTATGTATAAATTACATTTTCAAAAAATTGAATTTATTTAAATTTAAAGTTTATATATATAATGCATGTTTTTTCACTTAAGTTTTTTGTTGTACATATATCTAGGTGTGGACAAAAGATAAATTCATGGATGCAAGAGGGTAGACAAAACAAGATCCTTACATTGTGTTATGAGTTCAGATAGTTGCCATGGATGGACAATATACACAAGGTATTACTCTTGTTTTTACACTGAGTGCATTGGAGGAAAATATAATCATGCATTTAACAACCAAGAACTTGGATATGTTGGTAAATGGGACACAGTGCCACTAGTTGTTTCAAAAACATACGATGAAAATGAAGAAGAAATATTTGAAGACATTCCTTTGATTTCAATTGATTATGACCATATTTCAGGATTGGTTAGAAAAGTTACATGTGTAAGTTTTCAATAATTTAAATATTATATATATAGTTAATGATCTTTAAATTCTAGAGACATTTCTAATTTTTTAGATTTTTTTGTGTAAATTTAGTGTACAGGAGATGTTTTTGTAGTCATATCAAAGCCTAGAAACATAGAAGGTGTTAGCTATTATTTATTGTGTTGCACAAAAGAGAGGAATAAGTTAACACAACTTGAAACAAGTGATGGAATGTTATTTCCCTTAGGTCAGTTTGAATTTAAAATTGTATTATACATTGTGTTCACATATGCACATTACATTATAAACATTAAATATATATTGTACAAACCTTGAGCAAGAAAATGTTGTACACATTCACATGTCTTACCTCAGGTTCATGTTTACCATGCAGGTTTTGTTGTAGTGCAAGGGATATATCTAAAACAAGTTAAAGTTATTAAACATGGGATTCATTTTGTTAACTATCAACCTGATAACAAGGTATATCAATATAGTCACTTAATAATTGCTACCGCCCTACATCATCATGCAGTTCCACATTCACGTGGCCAAAAAAAATGGAGACTAGATAGTGATGATCATAAAAAAAAATACATGTTATTGAAGAGCGGGCTGAACCAAAATGTTTGAGTTAGATTATATCCATGATTTTCAAGTTCACTTGTAACCCTATACATGTTCAAGTGAGAACTTATAGTAACTTGTACATAGTTGTAAATCATTTTGTGTAAATTCCAATTATATGTACATATTTGTTCCATGGAATTCTTGAGTTCAAGAATCTTTGATTTCATTTGAAAGTTCAAAGTTACACTTGTAGCATCATTTCTCACTCTTTTTTCTTGCATGTAAACCCATATATATGCTTTCAATACTTATTTGAAACCTATTGAAGTTTTTAAAAATCATTTTTCCTAAATTACAATTATATACAACTTATATTTGTTTCATGGAATTCTTAAGTTCAAGAATCTTATATACAATTATATAAAACTTATATTTGTTCCATGGGAAATTATGTATTTTAAAATTAAGTATTATCTAATTATTAAATTTTTGCACACAAATTAAAAACATAAATCAATGCACATAAAAAAAAGGTTCCATCACTTTAATTCACAAAAAATACCGCAAATGGAAATAGAATGTTCCCATCCAGTTTCCAAATCAATATTTATATGACTTCTAAATGACTCCCTCTCCTCTACTCCTTAACCTCTTTAACCCCTAAACTCCTTTGTTCCTCTAATTTCATTCCTCCTCTCCCACTCCCTCTCTCTCTCATCTCCACTGCTCTCCTGCCTCTCTCTCTCTCTCTGGCTCTCTCTCTCTCACTCACCTATCTCTCCCCTCTACTCCTCTAATTCTTAAGCCCTTTAAAGCCTCAGTGCCTTAACTCCTTAAACCTTTAAACCCTCCCACCCTCTAGACCCTTGCACCCTTGCACCCTAAACCCATAATCTCTACCCTCTAACTCCTATACCTCTATCTCTCTCCCACTCCTCCCCCTCTCTCAAGTCTCTCCTCCCACCTCTCTCCCTCTCCCTCGCCCTCCTCTCTCTCTCTCACTCACCTGCTACTTCTAAACTGAGCATCCTCTTAATTCTTAACCCTAAACCCTAAACCCTTTGTACCTCTACCCTTAAGCCTTAAACCTTTTTACCTCTTACCATTAACCATTAACCCTAAAAACCTCTATCCTCTACCCTCTACCCTTACACCCTTGAACAGTCCTATACCCTCTACCCTAAACCCTTAAACCCTCTACCCTCTACTCTTAACCCTATACCCTCTATCTCCCTCCCACTCCCTCCCTCTCTCTATCTCAAGTCTCTCCCTCCTACCCTATCCATCTCTTAGGTCTCTCTCTCTCTCACTCAATCACTCCTATGTCGAGCTCCCCTCTACCCTCTACCCTTAACCCTTAAACCCTAAGCAAGTCTTAAACCCTCTAGCCTCTATCTCTCTCCCACTCCCTCCCTCCCTCTCTCTCTCAAGTCTCTCCCTCCTACCCCATCTCTCTCCCTCCCCTCTACCCTTAACCCTTAAACCTTAAACCCTTGTACCCTCTACGCTTAAGCCTTAAACCCTTAAACCCTCTACCCTTTACCCTTAAGCCTTAAACCTTAAAAGCCTCTATCATCTACCCTTTAACCTTACACCCTTCAACCCTATACCCTCTACCCTAAACCCTTAAACCCTCTACCCTCTACTCTTAACCCTATACCCTATATCTCTCTCCCACTCCCTCCCTCTCTCTCTCTCTCAAGTCTCCAACCTCCTACTCCTCTACCTCTCTCTCAAGTCTCTCTCTCTATCACTCTTAGTCAATTCCTATCTCGAGCTCCCTCTACCTCTACCCTTTAACCTCTTAAACCCTAAAATGAGTCTTTAAACCCTCTACACTCTCTATCTCTCTCCCACTCCTCCCTCCCTCTCTCAAGCTCCTCCTTCCTACCCCCTCTCTCTCTCCCCCTCTACCCTCCTTAACCCTAAAACCCTAAACCCTTTGTACTTCTAATTTATCTCTCTCCCACTCCCCCCCTCTCTCTCTCAAGTCTCCCTCCTAGATACACTCTCCATCTCTCAAGTCTCTCTCTCTCTCTCTCTCTCACTCCTTCTATCTCTAGATCCCCTCTACCCTATGCCCTTAAGCCTTAAACCCTTAAACCCTCTCTCACTCACTCACTCCTATCTCAAGCTCCCCTCTACCCTTAACCCTTAACCCTTAAACCCTCTACCCTCTACTCTTAATCCTATACCATTTATCTCTCTCCCACTCCCTTCCTATACCCCTATAATTCATTTGAACATGTAATTAAGATAACTGATAGAGATATAACGATCTCAATATTTCTTTTTTGTTGTGAGTTGCTATTCAATTCCAATGGAGACTTCAAAGAATACTATGCTTTTGAAATACTCTAAAATTTCAAGAAGAATGAGGTGAAGAAAATACAAAATTTTCTTATTTATTCTCCACTTTAATATATAATATCACACCAAAACATCATTGTGAAACCTCCACTAACTTCTCAAAATGGTTGTATTTTATGGTGGACTAAATCTACCAAATGCATGAAAAAAATTGTATGCATCTATAATCATCATAGCTCATATGTTATGATGAACTTCAAACTCATTCATGTTGCCATAGATTTGGAGACTTAGCCCTTCTTTCCACCTCTCTACTTGGTATAAGTTGCTAAGATGCCCTACTAGAAGCATACAACTAGTGGCTATATAAGTATATAATATATTATTTATAGTTGTTAATAATATATAAGTATATAGTATATTATTTATAATTATTAATAATATATATGATTTATATATTATTAATAACTATTATATAGATATAATTTATATTATAGAGATTAAAAAGTATATAATTATTATATATTATATATTATAAAATAAAACTATTTATATTATAGAGATTAAAAAGTATTTAATTATTATATATTATATAATTAATATTATATATTATAAAATAAAACTATTAGAAAAATGGGAAAAAAACAAAATAAAATGGATTCATGGCAGGGGGTTCGAGCAGACATCGGTTAAGAGTCTGCTCGAACCAACCCGCCATTAAATTTTTAATATTATTTTGAACTGGTTTGATTGAACCAGGGTTCGATCGAACAAATTTTTTAGGTTCAACTGAACAATAGTTTGACCAAACCACCCTTTTCCCCCCTTCTCCCCCTTGGGCACCAAAAATGTCCAAAATTTTACACTTCGAAGCTCAATTTGAGGATGAAAATGGATGACTTCACAAAACCAACTAGTATCAAGTAGCCCTCGAAACGAGCTATCCAATGAATATAATTTTAATATTTTTTTGTTTAATTATCTATTTGTTTTTTTAGTTTTATTAAATATAAGTTTTTCATTGAAAATGAAGATCTCTATTTTGCACATGTGGAAGATAGAAGATTATCAAATTTTTCTTGAAAATCTGAGTGCACTAGATATTGGAGTCCTTGATCCAACAACAAAAAATTGAATTTCGATACATACTGTAGACATGCAAATTAACCTTGATCATTTGACAGGATCATTCATTACCGGCTAGACATCAAGGGGACCATCATTAATCAAGTGCATTTTCATCCATTCATTTATCAAATAAACCTTATCATTCAACCTTCATCCTGACATTATCCATTTAATTAAATAAATCAAAAAGCCATTTAAATCAAATCCTAAATCACTTTCCATCCTTTTCTGGATTTAAATAAACAGAATATCAAAGTCTTGAAAGTCAAATCATATAATCAGCATTAATCAGCATGATCATCATCTAATCCTAATCTAATACTAATCACATCCCACTTGCATTATCTAGATCTAGCCACTTGCACAATAAATCAATTTTATTGATTTATTAAAATCTCATTTTCTCTCAACATGATAAGTCAAATAGGGCATTTATTGCTCTTCTTTCTTGTCCCCCTCTCAAAATTTATTGCAAATTTGAATTCAAAATTTCCCCCTCTTGGGCACTCTTCCCAAATCTTGCACACACATCAACTAATCACATGATGACAAGTGTCCTTATCTCATTGGCAGAATTTAATCCCACATTGGTCCCTCTTCAACATTCAACATTTTGAAAATCTTTAAATACAAGCATCATCCTCAAGCAAATCCTTCACAATCTTCACAATCACAATCTTCACAATCTCCACAATCTTTATGCAAAGTCACTCTCTTCACATGGAGATCTGATTTTGTTCATCCACTCCACAATCTTAACAATTTCATCTACATCTCATGCAAGGTCACTTTCTTCATTGGAGAAATGATCTTGTCCATCATTATCATTAGCTTATCTAAAGGGGTTGGGAAAGGGCTACTTTCCACATCAAAGTAGCACCAATCCCCCTATGAGATGGTGTTTGAGTAGTTTAGGAATAAATGTCATGCTTATGTTGCTTATGATTTTATGTTAGTTTGATGTCGTTATTTCCTTTATGCTTGCTCAATAATTTCATAGGGAGAGGGATTATCTCATTTGTTCAACATTGATAAATTTATGCCATATTTGTCAATCTATGATAAATGAAAGGTTTTACCTCTCACACAAAATGGCGCTAGAAGGAGGGCTTGAAGGCTGATGACCAATCTGCTTATCCATGTGGCTTAACCATTGTAGTTATATTTTATTTTCATTAGAAACTTCCTATCTGTTTCTTGTTTGCAGCTGTTGGCATTTTAGATGTTGATATAGAAAATGTTTTTGGGCTTTAAGTAATGTAAGGCAGAAATCATTCTATTATGATAAAATGTTAACATGTGATTTTTCATTCATAGATAGTTTGATTTTTAATACGTCTGCATTGTTTCAGTCTTGAAACTAACCCCATAGGTTTCAGTTAAAGAAGATGATCTGGCAGTCACTTAGTGTCTCTTTCTCATAAAGCATTTGCACTTCCTATCTGTTTCTTGTTTGCAGCTTATTATTTGGATTTTCATATGAAGATGAAACAAAAACAGCTTTTCCAATAGAGAGAGAAAAATGTGTGGAGAAATATAGTCACTTTGGTTCTACCAATTCTTAAAAGTAGTGTATAAAGCTGTTTCAAAGCTTTCTATCAGATCCAGCCTTTTATCTTGCAAATTGTTTCCTGTAAATGTTTCCATATGCAGCCAGAGCAGTTCATTATTCCAAAAACAAATAAAAATAAAGCAATACTTGCAATCTGACCAAGAGTTATCCCATTATGCATTTTTCTTATTATACTAATAGTTATATCGTTGAGAATCAAACTGCTTGTTGGATTAGCACGCAAAGAGACAAGTTTCTTCACATTTTCGTTCTCTGTCTTTAATGAAAAAAAATCTCAAAGAAGCATTTTTTTTTTAAAGGTCTTCAAGGTTTTCAAGGTTTGTTATTACCCGTCCAAACCCAGCCAACAGCTTATTCTCCAAATCTTTTGAAGCTTGATAAATTTGAAGTATCAGATTGCCTTCAACTGTAAGGTTACAATGCTGTTTTGTGCATGAACGATAGATCTCTTGAAGCTTCTTGAGAACCTGAACTCCAACAGAAAATAGTTCCATCAAAGGGAACTCTTTTGCATGCATAGAAAAGTTCTGGAAACTAATCTCTGCATAGTTTCCTTGTTTCCGTCAACAGTTCACTACCTTGTCTACGCATCTACATAAAGCTTTCTGTCATAATAGTTCATGTGTCTTGTCTATGCTTTCAGAGATTATAGCTGATTCAAAGTTTTTTTAAGCTTTTTCAGTCAATAGTATTCTGCGCATTCGAAGAGACCACATTTCCACGAAGCGTTCTGTCAAACAGTTCACGCGCCTTGTCTATGCTACCACGGTAAACTGTCAAACAGCTTACGCGCCTTGTCTATGCTTCTCATTCAAATGTCAAACAGTTAATACGCCTTGTCTATTACTTTGAGGCATTTTGTTAAACATGTTCGCATGCTTTATCTACGCTTCTGCATTTTATTATCATACAATTCGCATGATTTGTCTACACTTTTGTATTATTCTGACAAACAGATCACGCGCGCTGTCTATGCTTCAAAATATATATGCTGGTACATCCAAGGCAGTTTGACATATTTTCATCTGCATTTTGATATTCAATTATGGCGAGTGTCAGGAAAATTCAATATTTTGTTTACTCCGTTTTAAATTCTCATCGATCTCTGACTGATATTTGTTGACTGACAGGTGCGGCACATGGTAGGTGGTTTGAACTGCCATCGATCTCTGACTCTTGTTTGCTGATTGACAGATACGACGCCATGTTGGGACAGATACATGGCAATAAGTGCGGGTGAGGTGCTCCCACAGCCAACCACTGGGTGACAGGCAGAGATATGACGCAACAACCAAAAATCCATCAAAGACTACTCATAGGATCGATTACTGTGCTTGATCTTTGTTTATATTTCAAAAGCTTGAAAATATCTGTTGGAGAAACCATGAGAAGGCGCACACTATCTGCTAACCACTGACCTTTGGCGTAGTTGCTTATTAGATGTGTTGAAACATATTGTTTGTTGATTTGTCATTACCAACTTGCAAAATATTTCAACGACTTACACAAGTTATAAATATTTCTTGAGGCCTGCGCTATTAATTTGATCTGCGGAATCTTTATTGAGGCCAAGAAAATATTTACATTTATTTGGTGCTGTTTGTCAAAAGTTTATTTGGTCGTTGCTTTCATTGCTGGTGGAAATTTGATCATTACTTCCATTCTGATATCCGCTTATATGCTTTCATGCTTTTAAGAGCAATCTGATTTCATTCTCATGTTTTCGAAATGCTGAAGTCTGACAAGACTCCAACCACCGCCTTCAATCCTCTGTCATACATTTTATGGAACTGCTTTGAATGACGCTTGATATGATGCTTTGAATGTCGTGCTGTTCTATCGGTCCCGTGTGATGCTTTGTCATCCTTTAAGTTCAAGATTATGAATCATTTCATAAAAGCACACTTAGAGTTTATATGCTCAGGATCTACTTTTGAATTGATTAAACAAATTTTCTTGCAAAGGGAGGCATCTGGGGTGAATGTTTTGAAAAGGCTAAGTGAAGGGGATTTGAAATATTGCTTTTAAAACTATTGTAAATCTTTATCTAATCGCAAATTGGGACTCTAATTAAAAGCCTTATTTTATTAGTGTTTTCATTTCATTGTTTGATGTTGATTAAAATGATTTTAATCATTACATAATTATTATTTTTTTCTTTTTTTTTGAATAGGTACCAAAGGCGAACAAAGGCAAGTGAACAAGGTACCAAAAGCGAACAAAGGTACAAACGAAGGAAGAGCAAAAAACGAAAAAAATCAATAAAGAGAAGGCTATCAAACGAAAATGAAAGGAGGAGGATTTTTGTTTGAAAACACAATGTGTTTTTTAACACTTTAAATGTTTGATCAATAATACTTCACAAAACGAAAACGAAAGGAGGGAAAGATTTTCTTTGAAAACACAATGTGTTTTTTAACACTTTAAGTGTTTGATCAACACTTCACGAAATTGTTTTCCTTTTCGTTTTAGAACATTAGTTTTCAATTGGGGCTAAAACGAACAATTTCATTTTCATTGCAAAGGGCTTAAAACGAACCTTAGAACACACTTACTAGATTTCGTTTTGGGTTAAAAATTGAACAAGCAATCCTCATATTTCATTTGGTGCTTAAAACGAATTCACAATTGCTTTTGAAGGGTGTAAAACGAACAAGTGTTTGATTTGTGTGATTGTCTTTTGAGTACGTATCCTCTCCCCTTGCGCTTCGTGCGATCTAGGGTGCAAGAGAAATACTCAAAATACATTTTATTGCTTTAAAACACTTCATTTTGGGCTTAAAAATTGAACATCTTGTGCGAGTGTGAGTAGGGGCATTTTCGCGTACATTCTCTTTCTTTGTGCCATCAAAGATCGATCGAGTTACGGATTGTGTCTTTTCTCGCTTTTGTTTATCTTAGAGGGCCTGCCTTGGGGAAAAAGTACTCACCCAAGCGACGACTCAACCGGTAACACTCTAAAGCCAAGAGTATTTCTAGCTGGGATATAAATGAGGATTTTGGTTAAACGCCATAATCATGCGGTTGGCTCCGACAAGATGGATCCGAAAGGGGACTCTTGCCACGTTAGGTCAACTCCTACGAACGGAAAGTCCTTACTAGAACCTATGTGTTAGAATTTACCAAAAATCCTTAATCAAGCTGGTGCAAGAACGGGTCGCTCGGGGCCCCATAATTTTGTACGGCTTTTAGTAGAGATGGAAAATTAACCTTTCCTCGTGATTTGATCGATCATTCATTAACCAACTAGACATAAAGCATCTCATCCCATCCATAATAAATCGGGCATTCCATCCATCTTATCCATAATAAATCCACTCATCCATGAACCATTTATCCAATCCATTCACATCTATCTACGTCCATCATGCAAGTTATCTTGATCTTGGTAAAATTTTGGTACACTTTACGCTTGCTTACGATGAACATCTTGACATGGGTTGTTTTCATTGATCCTATCTTATGCAACATTATTTGAGCTTTGAAGCACTATCCAAATGAGCATTCATTATCCGAACACCTTATCTTATCGCAAGATAATCCTTGGCATACTTTGCGTGCTTACCATATCCATCCATCCATACACTTATCCGAGCATCCATCCATTGCATTCCATACATTGCTAGACATTGGGGGCAGATATGTACATCTTGCTTCAAGAATAAATCTTGGTCTATATCCTCCAGCTTATGTGGCAATCCAAACATTGGAAAGCATGAAATCAAATTGGTCCACCACTTGTGAGCGAAAAAATCCGAATCACTAGCCCATGGCGTATTTTGATGAAAACAGTCCTTATCAAGCTTCATCTTTCATTGAACATCAATTGGTAATGATCTAAGCCGCACGCCAAACATCAAGAATAAATCATATCCAAAACATCTTCTTGTTCTAAACCAAGCTTCATCAAACATGATCAATCAAATCCAATCGTAAAAAATCATCATTCCTCGATATCCTTGTGTTGTTTCGAACATTTCGATTGTCGCGGTAATCGACGTTATCATTATCAATCCTAATCAATCCAATCGTTGCATTGTTGTGTATCCTCAACAATGTTATCATCATCAATCTGTCGATC
>VDFB02170230.1:40804-110662 GCA_007258455.2 Sequoia sempervirens | reverse complement strand
CTCATTAAAAAAATATTATCATTTTATTATGGTTAGGGTGGTTGTATTGCATACCTATCACTTTAATTTTTCCTCGTAAAATTTAATTGCATTGAAATTTTAAATTTTCACCAAATAGATTTTAGTTTAAAAAATAAAACCTAGTAGTTTAGAAACTACATTCAATTTCCCTACGTAATATATTCTTTACATGTTTTTGAAATAATATAGATAACTTATTCAAATTTTTACATCAAGTTGCCTAACTCTAATTGTTCTGAATTTTCATTGCCACTTAAGGGCTTGTTTGGCATACCATGATCCTGCACATACCCTAACTCACATTCCTCCAAACCTTTCAAATCCCTTGCCTCCTCCTTGAGAGATTCCTCAAAAAGGAAAAAATCCTTAATCTCATGAGTGATAGTGTCAAAACTAGCTCCCGAGAAGCAATCTTAGCATGGAAGATGTTATTGAAACACTGCCTATTCCACCTTTTGAGCTGACACTTCACATACTCCAACTACTTGGTAAAAGAGTACATTGTGATACCAAAAGCAGGTCTACCCAAATGTCACCACTCAACAACATTATTCTGCAGAGAGGAATCCTTTAGCCACATAAGTTGAAACATAAAAGAGGGAGAATGGACAACATGAGTAGATAAAGTGCAGATAACTTAATAGGCCAATGATCTAAATCCCTCCAATCTAGAATCTTAGAACAAATATACCAAGATCCACCAATCAAAAAATAAGAGACCAACAACCTATAAGCCTTTGAACAATACAATCCTCCCCTAATCTCCTATTGTTCCAAGTAAATTGACCATTACTAGGCTTAATATCAACAAGATTCAAGGAAAAAAATATTATCACAAAAAAGAAGACTATCTAAGGCTCCAACCTCAAAATTTCTCCCCTCTTTTCTTCCAAATTAATAATAGCATTGAGGTCAATTGCAATAATCTAAGGACATAAAGAAGTAGAACTTCGAATAAACTAGATGTGAGACCACAAGCACTGCTTACTAGTCAAATTAGTAGGAGCATAGATATTGGAGAGAAGAACAATTTCTCCAATTTCCAGGCTCAAAGCAACCATAGAAATAGAATACTTATAGGACATCAACTTCAACTTTGAATGATATGGAAATAGCACCTATGTAAACAACTTTAGACATGTCTTCAAATTCACTTGCCAATGATATGGAAAATGCACCTATTCAAACAATTTATCTAGGTATTTCTTCAAAACCAAGTCTTGATAATATTGATCTTACTTATTTACAAGAAGTTAGATATACTCTTGATGATATCAATAATTCTAGGGTTGAAATAATGCAAAAACAAAAAATGATGAAATATCTTATAAGTATGAAAATGAGAATGAAATCCCTCATATTGATGAAAATGAGAATGAAATCCCTTTTATGTTTGAAAATGAAAATGAAACCCCTTGCATGAATGAAAATGAAACCCCTTGTATGGATGAACATGAAAATATTTTTTTTACAATTGAAAAAGATGTGTTAGATAACCTTCTTGGTAAAGTTTCTTGGAGACAAATGAGAACTTATGGAAATAGAATATATTAAATTTTTTTTAATCAAAAGAAATTAGGATTTCAATGTCAACTCATGGTGCAATTGATGAGAATGTTGAAAATGAGAAAAGTGATGAAAAAATTAGGCTTTTTTGTAAAACCAAAAAAGAAAGATGATTCAGTAGAACAAGTCATATCTAGTGTTTCTAATGCTATTGATTATATAGGTAAGAAAATTTGATCTAAAGATAAGAATGCATCTCATCGTGCAATAACAAGTACTCTAGTTAATAAAGCAACTTCAAATAAAAGAATGTTAAGTAAGATTAGTAAATGTACATAAAAGTAAATCCTAAAACTTTGATAAGAGCTACTAAAAGAAGAGAAAGTATTGAAAAGGATCCAATTAATCAATGTTGGAGTTTTAGTGATAAACTCCCAAGATCAGACATGAAATTAACTAATGAAATTAAATCTTTAATCTAAAATTTTTTGCATGATAATACAAGAGTATTGTGCCTAACATTAGAGATGTCTTAAAATTAAGGGAGAGTTCCAAAATTTGTGAATCTCATCCAAAGCATCTCTTAGATATGACTCAAACTGAATTATATAAAAAAAAATTAGATGATTCAATCTTACCATTTAATATTAGCATAAGTCAAAGATCATTCGAAAAGTGTAAACCTTGAAATGTTAGAAATAATAAACAATGAATCTCTTGTTGTTGTAAGACTCATGTACAATTTCATTATTATTATGATATTTTTCAATATATACAATGCACTTTGCATGCTAAAAAAATTATGCACAACATTTGTGGTATTAATATGCCACCTGGAACAATCAAAGTTTTTATAGCAGGTTTGTTTTGTGAACCCTCTACATTTGGAAACTTATGTTATTTAAAAGCATGTATTTTTAGAGAATGCAATAGATGTGGTAACTTTTCATTATTAGGAGAATGTATGCATGAAACTAGTTTAGATGAATTTGGACAACAATTAGTAGATGTAAAAAAATTAAAAAATGTTGAGTATTCTTTAAAAGATGGAAAATTTGGAAAAAATTGTGAGTGAATTGTGGAAAAATTTAGTGTGCATGCGTTTATTAAAGAATTTAAAGAAAAGATTGTACATAAATATGTTAAACACTATCAATATTCTCATTGGATTGATAATCAATTTCTTTTATGTAAAAACACATTCCCAATTGGAACTATATTGTCAATTGTTGATTTTGCTGAAAATTATAATCTTGCTCCACATGAAGAAATTCAATCAGAGTATTATAATTCAGTGCAAGTAGCTATATTTGTTCATATTGTTTATAGACATGCAGATGATAGTAGAGAAGATAATAGAAATTTTTTTAGAGAGTACCATTTTTGTGTAAGTGATAATCAATTACATTCATATGAGTTTGTTCAATATTGTTTTAATATATTTTATAAAAATTTAAAAGAGAGAGGAATTCAAATGAGAGAACATCTCATATGGTCGGATAATTGCATGGGTCAATTCAAGAATGTTAGAATGTTTTATTGGTTATGTAGATTTTATAAGGAAAATAATATGTAGCACATGTGGAGTTTTTCTTAAGCTAGACATGGTAAGGGAGAACACGATGGAGTAGGTGCATGTGTGAAAAGAGCTCTTGCTAGAGAGCAACTAAAATTTGAGGATGCTGCGAAATTGAAAGATGCACAAGCAATTGTAGATTGGTGCAATACCAAATTATCTACAAGAACAAGTGAGAGCTCAATAATTCAGCGTTTCTTTTGGTTAGTTGAAGAAAATGATATGTTTTCTCGATAAGATTGTGAAAAAATTTATGGATCTACAAAATGACATTCGTTAAAGAGTTTGAATGAAAAAACATGGACAATATGGACAAGGGGGTTACATGCTTTTGTCAATTTCATATTGCAAGTGATTGGGAGGTGTGTGAAAATATGGAATGCATCAAACAATGGCAATAAAGAGCCTTAATGCCTACATCAATACATGTTCAACATGGAATGATAGTTGAAGATAATCAATTGTTCGCATTAGACGATTATGATCGTGTTTCAGATCTTGTACAAGAAGGTACATTAAATTGAATTAAATTTTATATGTATGCATGTTTATATGTGAAATAAATATAAGTCACTCTTTATTGAATTTTTTATTTATTTTCATAGGACATGTGTATGTTGTTGTTGCACTTGAGGGGAATGAAGAGGAGATAGAGTATTGGTTGGCTAGATGTGTTGAGAGAAAACATAAGTTGGTACATCCTAGAGTGGATGATGAAAATTTTAAGTATCCAACTAGTTCGGTGGTTGTTGTTGGCACCTGGGTTTGAAAATATTTGATAAGAAAGAATGGCTTGCCTACATTTGAAGATTATGAAAGACACGAGAATATTATACATTATTCACATTTGATTTTGGAAACCAATATAAAACTAGTTAGATATCAAGGGAGGCTAGCCAATAAATTGTTATGGACACTTTCAATGGATGATTATGAGACAATCATAGATGCATTACAAAAAAGAGAGGATGCAGATGGTACAATGGAGTAAATAAATATTGGTAAGTATATAGTTGAATATATATTTAATTGATAATCGATATGTAGTTAAAATTTTATCACAGATACATGTCTATATATATTTGTCTTTAGTCATTTCCTAATTAAAGTTTTATATCATTTTTTGTTTCAAGTATCCCAAAACTAGATGCATTACAAAAAAGAGAGGACATGCATATATTTACAATGGACTTTAAATCTAGAGATAGGTAACTATATATAGTTATAGATACATTTAATTGATAATATAAATATAAAACTAAATAATTCATTGTCATTTTATAAAAAATTTTATAATTGATTCCATATTCCCTTAATTCATTATATTAGGATGCATTAATCCATATGCTCATATATCTACCCTTAATCCATCCTCTTGCATCCCCTTAAGTCAGTCTCTCAACACCCCTTAATCTGTATCTTCGTATATCTACCCTTAATACATCCTCTTTTATCCCCTTAAGTCACTCTCTCAACACCCCTTAATCCATCCTCTTAGGACCCCTCAAGCCATATCCACATATATCTACCCTTAATCCATCCACTTGCATCCCCTTAATTCACTCTCTAAACACCCCTTAAGCCATCCTCTTAAGACCCCTTAATCCATATCCTCATATATCTACCCTTAATCAATCTACTTTCACCCCTTTAAGTCACTTTCAACACCCCTTAAGCCATCCTCTTAGGACCCCCTAATCCATATCCTTGTATATCTACCCTTAATCCATCCTCTTTCATCCTCTTATGTGTCTCTATTAATTCCCCTTAAGCCATCCTCTTAGGACCCCTTAATCCATCCTCTTATGTACCATTAATCTATCCTCTTGCATCCCCTTAAGTCTCTCTATTAATCCCCCTTAAGCCATCATCTTAGGGCCCCATAATCCATATCCTCGTATATCTACCCTTAATCCATCCTCTTGCATCCCCTAAATTCACTCTCTCAACACCCCTTAAGCCATCCTATTAGGACCCCTCAAGCCATATCCACACATATCTACCCTTAATCCATCCACTTGCATCCCCTTAAGTCACTCTCTCAACACCCCTTAAGCCATCCTCTTAGGACCCCTTAATCCATATCCTCATATATCTAACCTTAATCCATCCACTTGCATCCCCTTAAGTTAGTCTCTCAACACCCCTTAAGCCATCCTCTTAGGACCCCTTATTCCATATCCTCATATCTAGCCTTAATCCATCCACTTTCATCCCCTTAAGTCACTCTCTCAACACCCCTTAAGCCATATCCTTGTATATCTACCCTTAATCCATCCTCTTGCATCCCCTTAAGTCTCTCTATTAATTCCCCTTAAGCCATCCTCTCAAGACCCCTTAATCCATCCTCTTATGTACCATTAATCCATCCTCTTGCATCCCCTTAAGTCTCTCTATTAATTCCCCTTAAGCCATCCTCTTAGGACCTCTTAATCCATCATCTTATGTACCATTAATCCATCCTCTTGCATCCCCTTAAGTCTCTCTATTAATTCCCCTTAAGCCATCCTTTTATGTACCATTAATCCATCCTTGTATATCTACCCTTAATCCATCCGCTTGCATCCCCTTAATTCATCTCCTAAGATTTAGGTCTTAGGGTTAAGGGTTTAGGATCTTCATATCCTAGGGTTCATTATATGCTTAGAATAACAAATCTATATGGGTTTTAAGGGTTTAGGGTTCATCTCCTAGGCTTTAGATACTAGAGTTAAGGGTTTAAAATCTTCATATCTTAGGATTCATGAGATGTTTAGAATAAAAAATCTATATGGGTTAAGGGTTTAGGGTTCATCTCCTAGGATTTAGGTCTTAGGGTTTAAGGTTTACAGTTTCTAGGTTTCATGAGATGCTTAGAATAACAAATCTATATGGGTTTAAAGGGTTAAGAGTTCAACTGCTAGGCTTTAGGTCCTATGGTTTAGGGTTTAGTGCTTCTAGGGTTCATGGGATGCTTAGAATAACATATCTATATGGGTTAATGATTTAGGGTTCATCTCCTAGGCTTTAGGTCCTATGGTTTAGGGTTTATGGTTTCTAGGTTTCATAAGATGCTTAGAATAATAAATCTATATGGGTTTAAAGGGTTTAGGGTTCATCTGCTAGGCTTTAGGTTCTATGGTTTAGGGTTTAGGGTTTCTATGGTTCATGAGATGCTTAGAATAACATATCTATATGGGTTAATGGTTTAGGGTTCATCTCCTAGGATTTAGGTCCTATGGTTTAGGGTGTATAGTTTCTAGGTTTCATGAGATACTTAGAATAAAAAATCTATATGGGTTTAAAGGGTTTAGGGTTCATTAGCTAGGCTTTAGGTCCTATGGTTTAGGGTTTAGGGTTTATAGGGTTCATTAGATACTTAGAATAAAAAATCTATATGGGTTTATGGTTTAGGGTTCATCTCCTAGGCTTTAGGTCCTATGGTTTAGGGTTTACGGTTTCCAGGTTTCATGAGATGCTTATAACAACAAATCTATATGGGTTTAAAGGGTTTATGGTTCATCATCTAGGATTTAGGTCCTATTGTTTAGGGTTTAGGGCTTATAGGGTTTATGAGATGCTTAGAATAACAAATCTATATGGATTAATGGTTTAGGGTTAATCTCCTAGGATTTAGGTCCTATGGTTTAGGGTTTAGGGTTTCTAGGGTTCATGAGATGCTTAGAATAACAAATATATATGGGTTATTGGTTTAGGGTTCATCTCCTAGGCTTTAGGTCATATGGTTTAGGGTTTAGGGTTTCTAGGGTTCATGAGATGCTTAAAATAACAAATCTATATGGGTTAATGGTTTAGTGTTCATCTCCTAGGCTTTAGGTCTTATGGATTAGGGTTTATGGTTTTTAGGGTTCATGAGATGCTTAGAATAACAAATATGTATGGTTAATGGTTTATGGTTCATCTCCTAGGCTTTAGGTCCTATGGTTTAGGGTTTACTGTTTCAAGGTTTCATGAGATTCTTAGAATAAAAAATCTATATGGTTTTAAAGGGTTTAGGGTTCATTTGCTAGGATTTTGGTCCTATGGTTTAGGGTTTATGGTTTGGGGTTTCTAGGGTTCATGAGATGCTTAATACCTTTAAGTCATCCCTTTAATTCATTCTCTCAACTCCCCTTAATCCACCCTCTTACATCCCTTAATTCATTCTCTCAACTCCCCTTAATCCACCCTCCAACATCCCTTTAAGTCATTCTATCAACTCCCCATAATCCACTCTCTTACATCCCTTTAATTCATTCTATCAAGTCCCCTTAATCCATGCTCTTGCATCCCCTTAATACATCCTCTTAAAGGATCCTTAATTCATATCCTCTTACATCCCCTTAATCAACCCTCTTGCATCCCTTAAGTCACTCTCATAATTCCCCTTAATCCATCCTCTTGAAACAATTAGAGTTTCTAGGGTTCATGAGATCCTTAGAATAACAAATCTATATGGGTTAATGGTTTAGGGTTCATCTCCTATGCTTTAGGTCCTATGGTTTAGGGTTTCTAGGGTTCATGAGATGCTTAATCCCTTTAAGTAATCCCTTTAAGTCATTCTATCAACTCCTCTTAATCCACCCTTTTACATCCCTTTAAGTCATTATATCAACTCCCCTTAATCCACCCTCTTACATCCCTTTAAGCCATTCTATCACCTCCCCTTAATCCACCCTTTTGTATCCCCAAAATCCATCATCTTAAAGGACCCTTAAATCATATCCTCTTACATCCCCTTAATCGACCCTCTTGCTTCCCTTAAGTCACTCTCATAATTCCCCTTAATCCATCCTCTGAGGACCTATTAAGCCATATCCTAGGGTTCATGACATGCATCCCCTTAATCCACCCTCTTACATCCCTTTAAGTCATTCTATCAACTCCCCTTAATCCACCCTCTTGCAACCCTTTAAGTCAGTCTATTAACTCCCCTTAATCCACCCTCTTGCATACCCTTAAGTCATTCTCTTAACTCCCCTTACAAAATTCTCTTAGGACCCCTTAAGCTATATCCTCTTAGGTCCCCTTAATCCATCCTATGGAAAACATCACTTGAATTTGTAAGGAATTTATAAGATCCAATTTTCTAACTTCTACTATATATTGTTCTTTTCTTGCAAGAATTATTTAGTTAAAAGACTCATAAAAACTATAGTTAATTTACTTATATTAATTATTTTTGTAGGTTCTCATCAAGTCGGTCTACCATGTGATTGTCACTATAAATTTTTCTTTATCAAGAGACTATGTAAATATCAATTTGTCATCTTGACCTAAAATTTGATAAGCTTTAATTGTATCTACATGCACATATATGTTTCATCATGTTATATAGTTGTATTAAACATCAATATACATTATATATGTTTGTTCGATGCATGAACTTCAATGAACTTATTAGTCACTTTTTAAATATCTTGTTCCAATTTTATCTTATACAAATCATGTCTTGTATTTACCACATTTTATATAATTGTTCAATTGTATAGATTATACTTTTTATACATACAAGGAGATAGATTTTTGTTCAGTGATTCAAATATTTGCTAGAATTGGAAAATAGTTAAAATTACTTGCCCTTTAATTTATTATCAGCATGATCTAAACTATTTAAGGAATGTTCTAATTTGTCACCTAACCATGTGATAAATTATATATATGAAATTTGATTCTAGATAAGAATTTATATAGTGCATATTACTTGAAAATTAGATAAAATATCAATACATACATGAGTGCATATAATCATCAAAATGAACATAACATGATCATAATTGAGTGCATATATAATCATCATATTAAAGTCAATTGATATAAATAAACAAAAAAATGATCATATTAATCAATATAATGTATGTAAAATGGTCCATGAAATAGCATGTTCAAAATGTATATGTCAAGTCCAACACATATATTTAAATAAAACTAGAGATCTATAGTCCATAAAATTTAAAACCATCTAACTATTGGGGTGAGCAACCAAATAAAGTCTCCTCTTTTCTCCATGTGGACTAGATGTACCTATATCATGTTGTAAAAGAGTACAAGAAACTTGAAATTAGATTTAAAGTTATTTATAAATTTTGATATAATTTAACATATAAACTTGAAAATATAAACTTGATAAAAAAAATTTAATTAAATATCTAGTAAATATAGTAAAAATGATTTTTAGTATGCATAAATTACCATATGATCATGTGAATCTACTAGCACATTTTTTTCAATGGGTAGCATAATTGTCAATTGAGAAGCTACAAATACTTGATCTACTATATCCTACATATTCATATAAAGAAAACAATATGTTAAAACCTCAAATATTTATATTTAATAGGTCCCTAAAAATTGTATAGGATATTTAGTAAAGTTTACAACCTCAAATAATATGACCTCACGATCATGCACCTAAGATTTCCCATGCATAAATGTTGAGGATGTCTCAGGTGCACCCACCATGGGTATCACATGAAATCCTTGCATATAGATATAACAATGTATAGATCATTCACACGTGTAAAAATTCAAATTAAATTATATCTATGATGTGTATTTAATTTAAACTTAACAAACTTTTGAAAGCACACACCTGAGCTGATGATGACTTGGGAGTGCTCACCACAACTCGTGGTTGGTCGGTACTTGGTATCGCATGACCTCCCTACATCTAGATATAATATATCATTTCACACGTGTACAAATTCAAATTAAATTAGATATGTCCACATAAATTAAAATATATATTGGTTTGTACTTGACCAAAAGGTGATCCCAAATCTACAACACTCGAAATATAGACACGATCATATTAAGGTCCAGGCATTGTGTGATCATGCATCTACACCGAACACTTCTTGAATTAATATTATATTATATATATAATTTGATGTTATTATTTACATGAATTTTGCACATTCCAAAAAAATTATTTAAATGTGCCTAAGTTCAAAAGATGAACATACTAGTGTAGGATTATCCTTAGAATATAGTAAAATTCATATATGACTCTGTCCTAGATGCATTCAAGTCACCTAAAGTGGATGCCTAAGTATTCCCATAGCCTAAGCCTCCATGCTCTCTATTGCCCACTTCAGCCACTGCATGTGTAGTCTTATTCAAGTGAGATGTCCTAAAAGAGAACTTAATGCTCCTAATATCAACAACACTGTCTGCTGTTGAAATGCAACGAGAACACCAGGAGAAGGAGGAGCAAAAATAGGAGAAATCAAAGCATGTTGTTGAGGATCAACACATGCTCCTAATCTATGTTGGGGCATGCCACACCCAACTCCCTGAAATAACCTCTTATCAAAATAGTTGGGTTTTAAACCCAACTCAAACTCAGTCCATAACTTTCTCAAAAAGTATAGGGGCACCTCAAAATTGCCATGTGGTGGAGTATCAAACACCATCCACCATTTATCCCAAAAATTTGTAGCTATCTACCGGTGCCTACACCATTTAATTGAAATTTGTTTTTTGGTGGGTGGAATTGGTTCGTTTGTTTGGGGGCTAAAAAAATGTTGGCAAATGACTTGTTTGGTAATTTTAAGGTCATTAATTTCTTTATAGGAAAATCCATTTGCATAGAATTGTCTCCTCTCTCCTCTCCATTGATGGAACCTATCTCTAAGGTCTGCATCAATAGATCAAACCAAATCGACAATAGTTTGCATTAAAGATGCAAATTGTGCGAGATGGGGGTATATTAGGCTAATTTTTTATCAAATCTATATTTTTCTTAATCACATTAAAGTTTTCTCTAATGCTCTCTCTTAACTAAGCCTGATCTACTATAGGGCATGGTGGGTTATGAGGTGGAGAGTGTGGAAGTGTGGGTTTTTTTATGGTGGTGGATTTGGATGTATGGGAACTCCAGGTTGTGCATTAGGTATAAAATTCTCTATGTTAAATTCAGGCTACATGTGAACAATGAAATGAAACTGCATGTTAAATAATTAAAAAATATATATCAACAAACTAATTAAATAATGTACACAATTTGAAAGTTACTTAAATCACATTGAACATGCACAAATTCAAAATACATTTGATTTCAAGACACATTCAATTTATAACATTAAAAAATGATAACATAAAATCCATAGCATGTACACATTAAATTATACAATTAAATTCACATACATGTACCCTTGGTTAAATTCGAGCACTTTATCTTCTAGTAAACATATGGTTTCATTTTCCTTGCAAGGTTAAAATTGAGTGGTGTGTGGTTGTTAATTACAAATTATTATATCATTTTATCTTTGACTAATGAATGTCATGCCTTAATGATGCTTTTTAGATGATTCTATGTATGTCCTAACCTATGCATTGATTGCCAATGAAAGATGCCTCTTAGGCATAATGTCACTCATCAAAGTGGGAATGAGGGGAAGGATAAGAACCCACCTATGAATCCTATTCGTGGCCCTCAAGTTATTGATCTCCTTCAAGATATAATAGTAAGGGGCCCTCACCAAGAAGCATCTATGTGTGAGAAATTGCAAATTAATGTAATAAAGAAGGTGGATGTGAATCTATGTGCAGATTGAAAGCATTTTTAAAGGTGTTGTAATGGTAGAAATTGAGAGATTATTAACATGTATTTATGGGTAACTACAAAGTATCATATTTTATAACAAGGAGGTACTATAGGACACTTGCAATAAATTGGCAGAATTACTACAAATCACTTTCAACCTGAAGATAACAATTTCTTGTAAAAAAGGGGAAATGGTACAATAGGTGACTTATGTCATAGAAAGGTTAGAGGCACTTACAATTTTATTTGAGATTTAGATATTTATTAACTTAGATTTATTATGAGATTTAGATAGTAGGAGGTCAAATAGTGTTTGTGTTTAGTTTGTTTAGTGGTACAATAAATTGGATGAGTGAGTAGCACGTTGTGGTTTCTATATCTACTATAATGACAAAGTATGTTGTAGCTACTCTTGTCTTTAAGGATTTTAGTTATATTTATAGCTTTTGTTTAGATGTTGGGTTGGGTCTTGTTGTAGTTAGAAACTAATACAATATTTAGTGTGTCATTAGCTTTGCAAAGAACCTAAACTTTCATATATATAAATGAAGCAGGTTGATGTAAAGTATCATTTTTTTATGATGTCGTGTGAATGGGAGAGCGATGTTAGATAAATTTGATAATATGAAGAATGTTGCAAATATGTTAAAAAGCTAATAAAAATAAATAGGTTTAAATAGTGTGATGAAAATATTAGTCTCACATCCCCTAGTAAATAGTTCACAAAAATGATTATCAAGGAGAATAAAAAAGATAAGTATAATACACAACTTGTACAATCCTAATGTTTGGTTATCTATATTTTTTTTTAATGTGACCTCATTATTTTGTTATGCACCTAAGCATGAATAGACCTATCTAGGGATTATAATTTTATGACATTATAAATAAAACTATCTAGGGATTATGTGTGATTTCAGGGCTAGTAAAAAGACAACAAATCTAGACATTATAAATCTAATTTAGGTTTAGGTTTTAGGCTTTAGGGTTTTAGGTTTAGGTTTTATGGTTCAGGTCTTAGGATTAAGGGTTTTATTTTTTAGGTCTAAATTGTTTTGAACCTAGGGTTTAGGGTTTTGATTTCCAAGTTAAATGTGTCTAATTTAGGTTAAATTCTAGTTAATTTAGGTTTAGCATTTATTATTTTCAATTTACAATTTAACATTTTTGGTTAAATGGTTGACATTTTTGGTTTTAAATACAATTTAAAAACTATAAAATATTGAACGTAAAACAAACAAATAAAAAGAAACTAAATAACAAATACAAAACAAAAATGCAAGATATAAAGTAAAAAAAAGTAGAATTCAACCATCATAGAGGTCATTGAGGTCGGTTGTGTTGACGAGAGGATGTGGTAGTGAAAATTTGGTTGAACTAGGCCCTTAGAAATGTGTACACGAATTGAGCTCTCCCTCTGGCACATAGACATTGCAAATGAAGTGAGAAAATGAATAAAAGAGTCACTAATTTACAAAATTAAATAGCTTTAAGAAATGCATATGCATTATAAAATGTGTACATGTTTTATGGTGTGTACCGAAATCTAAATGCATACACATTCAGATTTAGATCCATGTACTTGATCCAAAACACACACATTTTTTAAAAACATGTATGCATTTCCTACGTTTTTTTGTTTTCATCAAAACTTCCCCTCTTTGTGGACCCAACTTCCAAATTTTACCCAGGTATCACATCACACATATATTCTTAACAGATAAATTAGTTTCCTACATAAAAATCACATAAGGAGAATGATTTCTCACCAAGTCACAAACAAATTTTTGTCCAGGGCCACTGTTCAAGCCTCTTACATTCCATGAGAGGATAATCATTTATGAGGACTTTGGAAAATTGAGAATCAAGAGTCTTAATAGGCCCTAACTCCACAAATGTCTCCCCCATCATCTTAATTTTCTCTAGGTCCCTCTTTCTCCCTACTTTGGAAGCCTTCTCAGGAGCCTCTTTTCTTAAAAAATTTCTAGTGAAGTCGTAAAGAAGGATAAGCCTTGTTTCCTTTTTCTGAATCAGACACCATCTTCCCCAATGGAAGATATTTCTCCACCTCAAACTTTTCCATGACACCATGGGCCTCAACAACCTCTAAATCCACCATACTAAGATCATTATCCATTTGAAGAGAACCACCAACTTGGATATTTTGGAGTGAGTAAGAAATATTCCCTCCTAAATCACCTCCAAGACTCCTTGGTTGAGAGCCATCAAACCTAGATTCACCTAAGCCTGCTAGCTAAGGTCATCCAACACATCAAAATGATTAAAAGTATCCCCTTCATGTTGCTCCTTGAAAGTCCTCTTTTCTCCATGATTCCTATTATGGGGCTTAACAAGAGTGAAACCCTCATTATCTACAAAAATGCTAGGAATAGGAGCCTTTCCTTTATCAACCTTAGGGGGGTTGTGAGGAAGCTGAGAAGAATGAGACTCTTAAGATCTAGAACTAGGACATATTCGCTATAAATGACCATATTCATGGCACAACTGGCAACAAAAAGAAAGTGTCTCATAATCTAGCTATTGCATCTAAGAAGACATACCCACATGAATTTCTAGAGAATTTTGAAGAGAGTTAATCAAGTCAATCTCAACACAAGTGCGACAAAAAGTCATTACCTTCCTATCCTGCATTTGCTAAGAGGGACCCAATGGCTTCCCTAGAAGTAGAGCAATCATTTGCAGAATATCATTTCACTAATATTCAATTGGGAACTAGGGAAGGAACACCCACACAAGAACATGATTTGAGAGCTCCTCCAACGGGTTAAAATCAATGTGCCAAGGCTTTATGAATAAACCAATTTGGTTGTGAAAATAAGGCCCTCCAAAAAATCTATTGTGATCAACCATGTAGTTAAAAACAATGATAAACTAGTTGTTTGCTAACAACATTCTTTCCATTTCACCCTCTAGAGCCCAAGTATGTTGTTCCCATGCCTCCAAGAATGGGAGCAAGATACAAATTCTCATGAATTTGAAAATAAAAGCATGATTTGAAAAATAATCCACATCCTCAACATTTGATTCTGGTTAAATCACCGGAATAGGTCTATCATTGCTCCTCTCCAAGCATCCTATAATTTTTGGGATGTGAGGACCTCCAGATGGAGCCATCCCCTCCACCCTAGAATATTTATTCATAAAATGACCCTCAGCATCAATCCTCGAAGGAGACAGAGAGTTTGTGCACAACATTGCTCAAAAATCCATATTGGGTTTAAAACCCAATGCTTCACCATATTTCATAGGTGAAAAACCATTAAATGAGACCCCTTATGCCTTGAAAAACCTTCACACCAAACAAGAATGAGCAAAAACATAAGAAAAATTAGTAAAAAAAACCTATGAATAATAAACCCCACTCCAACCTGCAAAAAAAACCCTAACACTGACAAAATCCCTTGCCACACACATGCAACCAACCTTGCTACACATGCAAATTGTGCCTGTTATAAGGTGTGATCCTGCACAGCCACACAATTGTCTCTCATATACCATATATTAATTATTATTTGTAATTTCATAAAAAAGATGTATAAATAATTAAAATAAATTTCAAAGTTATATCTAAATTAGAAATTTAAATAGAATGAAGTCAAAATATATTAAAATTCAAATATTAATAAAAATATTTTAAAGAATTAATAATAAATAATAAACTTTTAAGTTAGTAAATAATTTGTAAAAAGTAAAACTAATTTTTATATAAACATTAGAATTGAAATATCAATAAAATACGTACATTAAAAATATGATTAATATATTATAAACAATATTATCATTTGAAATATAAACTCAATATTAACAAATAAAAAATTATTATCAAATTGAACACAAATATTATTAAACTCTTGAATAAGTTTAATTTTAAAATTTAAACTATACTTCAATAATAAACTAGCACTTGCACTTTCGGTGTGCAATGGGGTACGTTGAATAATTATATGGTTGTATTTGAATTTGTGTGTTGAAATAGAAAAAAGTTTATATAACCTATAAAAGCAACACATAAAATAAAAAAAATGCAAACAATTATTTTCCTTATTTGATTTTGTGTAGACATATTGGTTGAAATAGAACAATGTGTATATGTAACTTATAAAAACAACACATGGAAAAACTTAAATGGAAATAGTATACAAAAAAAAGGGAACTTCAAATTATGTGATATAAAAAATGTAGAATTAGGATATATATACAATGCTGAAAATCCAATGTTTTACGAAATGTTTAATTGCCATTATAAGAATGTATGCAATTCAAATTCGAATAGTGTTAATTGGAAAAAAAATAGCAATGCATTAATTTTACTAATCTCTTCCTGCAATAGTCAATGGTAAAAACATTCAACTCCAAGTTGGAAGAAGAGAGTGCCCAGTGCATATACTTTTGAGTTCAACTTGCAATTTTCCCTAAATCTCTTTGCATGTCCAATGTGCATCCCAAATTTCAGCTTGTTGTTGAATGGTTTTTCAACCAAACCTACCAAGATTAGCATTCTATTAGCACATAGATTATGTAAAATAGAAACTATTGCCTTCCCAAATATATATTAAATTTAACAAAAAATTTATGGAACAAGAAAACAACAAAAAAAAAAGTACTTTCATCTATGTAAGCGACTTAAATGCATTCAGAAACAAATAAATTCTCCAAGTATTCAATGTGCTCTACATTTTCCAGTTACTTCTACAAAGCTTTATCTTAGATTTTAATGCTAAGAATCCTGTAAAAGTGAAATTTAGATCAAATTTATATATGAGATCCTTGTTTGCTTTATCCAAACTTCCAAACACAGTTTAGGACAACTTCACATAAAAAATAATAATTAAAAGTTTAGAGAGTACAAAAAAAAAGTCTCTTATCCTAACTTGAAAAAATCACATCCCAAACCACTTCAAGAAAGACTTCAATGCAGTTCAATTTAATAAATATTACATTCATTGACATTAAAAATAAATCAATAGAAAATTTTCATTTATAGATTATTTTATTGCATTTAGCCCTTACAAAAATACTTGGGTTTCTTGGACATAGGGATTGCAACTCCCTTCACTCGTCATGCTACTTTGAAGATTGAAAAGGGGCTCGAAGATTATTGCTTAGATCTGTCATCCATCAGGAAATGCTTGTCATATTAAATTCTAACTTGAGGATTCTCTCTTCTCATAAACCTCCATATCTTCGTGCAAAATTTATCTCTTCTTGTTGTTATACACTTGCTAACTCTTATTGGTTACAACTCACAGTAGAGATATTTTGTTATAAAGGTTTACAATTCTCCTCCACCCTTGCATTACCAAAAAGGATATAAGACATTTAAATCTAAAAATCAATCCTCAAAAGAAGAGATCAATAATTGACTTGTATAGGATCTATAAATCAGATTAAGCTAGTTGTTTAGACTCCAAAGCAACAAAAGTTATCACTCTTAGCATAGGTGATATTGAAGACTTAGTATCCTTGTGCATTCATTACTTTAGTATCCATAGAGTATTTAACTTGAACCTATTGGTAATGGAGCTTGATTATCTTCCTCATTCAAAGGTGTTGTTTTAGTTGTGTGTGAATCCTTCTAAGTGGATGCAAAGGTGAATCCTTTTAGTTGTATCATTAATCGTGTGGTGGAGACAACTGAAGATATGAAGGCTGACCAAGTGGAATGCAAATTTAGGACTAATATATTTTCTCAGTTCTTCATTTCGAAGTGACATAATTTTTTTGTTTGTTTTCATTTTCTATTTTTTTCCTTATGAATCATACCATGTGTAAATCAGTCATGCAGTGAAGCATATGAAAGAGGGTTGCAACATTATCAATAGCCTTTGAAGACAAGCTTACCTAGGAATTTCAAGTACCCTTGACATTGCTCTTCCATTTTTTTCGAAACCTTGGTGTGCAATGGGTACACCGAATAGGTGTGGTAGGTCAATGACGTTTTTTTTTGGTCTATTAGTTACATACATTTGTGTAGTACATGAGGTCAATTGGTAGGTAGTTTAGAAAATGATGTTTTTTGTGTAACAAAGGTCTCAGTAGTGAATTGATAGCTTCAAATCAACTATTTATCCAATGTATTGATGCACCCATACACTGCAATAACATTGTTCACAACCTGCACAAAATATCAATTCATATCTATATGATATTTTTTTAGGATGATATATTGTGTATATGCAAAGGCTTGGGATAGTTTGAAGTTGCACCATTGATTATGAAACTTGTGTGATGTTCAACATTTAAGCCTTTTTGGATTGGTTTGAAGATGAATTTAATTGTGATCCTCTATTTGTGAACACCAAAAGTAATGAAGGTTGCTTGTGAATTGTTTCTATATAGTGTTGAATTGGTATGTTTTTGTTAAAATTACATAAGAAATAAAGAAAACATATTTTGAGTTTGATTGTAGAGTTAGGTCCAAGTATGGGAAGAGAGAGGAAGAGAACTATAGAGTTCAAGAATCTTAGGAATTTAGAAATAATAAAACAATTTATATAATAGAAACAAATGAAACAAAAGAATGGTCTAAATATAAAAAGATGATTAAAGTAGGATTCATATGACAAATACATTATTCACCTTGGATCTCTAACATAGTTCATGATGCTAAACATGATGCTTGAGTTCACATGTCTATAGACTTCAAGGACTTTAACAACACATCTCCTAAATATGATTTCCCTCTACCTAAAATTAATTTGATGGTAGATTCAATTTCTATACATAAAAAGTTATCCTTAATGGATGATTTTTAAAGCTACAATCAAACCTTAATAAATCCACAAAATAACTTTCACCAAATCATGTAGTACATTTTATTATTAATCATGACATTTGAGTTGAAAAATGCTAGAGATACTTATTAAAGGGCCACGATACTAATCTTCCATGACCTGATGCATATCATTAAAGATTATGTGGATGATATCTAAGGGAAATAAAAACAATGAATACATCATCTTTAGGACTTAGGGACAATATTTGGACTCTTATGACAAAACAAAGTAACACTAAATCCCAAAAGTATGTGTTCAAAGTTAATAGTGGTTGTTTACTGGTATTCATTGTATCTTGACAAGGCATCAAGGTGGATACTAAGTAGATTGATGCTATTGTTGACATGCCTCCTTCGAGGAACTTGTTAAACTTTGTCATCTCCAAGAGAAGATAAAATCAATTATACAAATTATTTCCAAATTAGTGGATAAGACATTACCCTTTACAAAAATTTTAAAGAAAGTTGTAAAATTTGAATGGAATGTTGATTGTCAAAAATTATATCCTTCAATCCTCATGTGTATTATTCATGGAAAACCTTTGCTTCTATATGTATCAGTCATTAGTTGCACCTTGATTATATTATATTAATTTTTAGCAAATAAATTATCATTAGTTGCATCTTTTCTTCTATATTACATTAGTTGCACCTTTGCTTCTATATTACACTAGAAAAACCTTTGCTTCTATATTAAATTAGTTGCACCTTGATTATATTATATTAATGTTTAGCAAATAAGTTACCATTTGTAGTTCTTTTCTCATCTAGATTGCTTGAAATTCTTACTAAAATAACTTTTACCATATAGGAAATGGTATGAAACACTGCTTAAAAACACAAATAAGACCCATTTCTCAAAAGTCAAAAATCACATATGCAACATAAGGAAGCTGGGGAAACCCAAGTGGAATCTAGTGGATATTGTCTTGGCGTAACCATAGGATTGTGCTTGTCTTCTTTGTGATTGATTACACATTCAAAACATTTTGTTTGCTAAGTGTTTTCTGGATTCTCAAACAATATACACAATGCTCACAAATCTAGAAATGAAACAATCAACTTCAGACAATCCAGACTTTTCATCAAAACATCACAAAGCTGAATTTGAATCCAACAATTTTTCCTATTGTCAAACATCTTTTCTAGAAGTCTTTGTCAGAAACCGAAACTGAAATTGCTCAAAATTTTCATGGTTCAACCATTAGCTTGCATTTTTACCTTAGGATTCAACATTGTTAATTTTAGTTGCATTCCCTAGGCTACATAATCATCCTTTCCTACATATATTTTCCCTTAGGTTTTCATCTTTGCAGAATTTGGATTAGGCCACCTCATCACACTTTGCAAAATCATTGCCTTCAAGAGTAGGTTATCTTGGGACTTAGTCAACAATCTCATTTTCAGTCATTGTCCTTTTTGTGATAATTTCCAACTCAACAGTCTAGTTAGGAAAACTCACTAGTCATTTTGACCTTGTCACTTAGTCCCTTTAACAAGTCCTTTGATAACCAAAATTAAGACATAGATTAATCTTAGAGTGGTTAGGAAAACCTTTTTCCAAATTGCATTCATCTTAGTCCATACTTTGCATATTTTATGCTTAAAAATCCTAAAAAAATCCAAAACTAGTGTTCACCCTAGTCCTCATTTTGCACCTTGACATTGCATTAGTCACCTTTTTAGTCAACATTATCATCTTAGTCCTCATTTTGCACCTAGTCCATTCTATCACCTTGGATTAATCAACATTGCCGTCCTAGCCATCATTGTCGCCTTGACATTTGACATATTTCTTTGGCAACTTTATCATCTTGCATCAATCGTTTCCTTAGGAAAACATCGTAATCACCTTGCATTGTCATCCTTTATCACAAAAACACCAAAAACATAGACTAGTTGTCATAATCATCATCCTCATTTGAGCAATTCTCTTTTATGGTCGAAACTAGGCTTCAAGGAAAGAAAAGACAAATGGCAAACTTTGGACAAGACTTCAACACCAACATCCACACCAACACTTATGACATGAACCAAGACATGGCTTTTAACAATCCATTTACCAACATGAACATACCATCTTCCATGAACCTACCAACATCCTCTCGAAATCCATTCGAACCATTCATACAGAGAGACCACACTGGACAAGTATTAGCTAAGGATCTAGAGGCTGCAGCCCAAAATCCTGACGTAGCTTCATTTGTAGAGGACTTGGTCTTGAACGATGCTGACAGATACCTTGCTATGCTTTTAGACCAAGGGGAAAAATTACCAAGAGGCTTTGACATCAATACCATAAGACCTTCGTCTCCAGAAAACATGACACAAAACTTGACACCTCAACAAAACACGAACAATGCCTCAACAATAACACTATTGTCACCACACAAATTGCTACAAGCACCATCAATGTTACATCTAGTGGCACCATAAGTCAAAACACCTCCAACTCAATCAATGCAACATCTATTGGAGGAACACCCACCATGCCACAAGCAATATCACAATCCATGCCCGCAATGTCAATGACATCTTCACAAACAGTTGGAACTACCTTTGGATCTACATTAATGGGGGAAAGTTCCTCAAACCCCATATTTGGAACTTCATCTATGACCATAGGGACATCATCATCAAATCCTTATGTTGGAATCTCATTCAATCCCTTTGGAGGAACTAAACGACGTATTCTGATTAGAGGTCCCCAACCAAATGTTAACACATCATCACAATTAAACATCAATGCCTCACAAGGACAAAATACCAACATCCCGCATGGACAATTCCAAGGACAAAATACCAACATCCCGCATGGACAATTCCAAGGACAAAATACCAACATCCTGCATGGATAATTCCAAGGACAAAATACCAACATCCCACATGGACAATTCTTCCAATATGGACAAGGCACTCAAATGACACAACAAATGAATATCTTTGGGCACCAGAATAGTCAAGGTTACCAGATCCCCCAAATATCAACAAATATGGCTGGATTGCACATCCCCACATATTCATCACAAATTCACACACAACAACACATTCCTCATCAAAATTGGCAATACCAACAATTGCTAAAGCAAAACATATCATACATTCCACAACAACACATGTCACATTCAACCTCAAACTTGCTATCACAATCAATGGGGACTCAAGGGATACCCATCACTCCCATGTGTGATGCGACCAATAATCCCATAATAGATGCCTTGACAGCCAAAGTGGCAGACCTCCAAAAATAGATGGAAAACATGAAAACATCCAACAAAATGCCACCAATGTCATATGACCTATGCCCATATCCTTTTGACACAACTTTATACATGCCACCATTTCCTCCTGGATATGTGGCCCCAAACTTCACCAAATACAAGGGCAAGACAAATCCTATTGAACACATTCGAGAATTCACGACCAACTATATGGACATTGCATATGAACACATTTACTTGATGAGACTCTTCTCCAAGAGTCTAACAGGACCCACACTCGAATGGTTTTCCACTTTGAAGGGGATAAAAACATGGAATGAACTTGTAGACAAATTTGTGAAAAATTATGCCTATAACATTGACATAGACACCTCCATCACTAGCTTATGCACGCTTACACAAGAAGACGCTGGTGAAACATTTATCCCATTTTTCCAACGATGGAGAGGCCTAGCAAGTTGCTGCCACATAGACATACCTGAAAAAGAGAAGGTTGACATGTTTGTACAAACACTCCTAGGCCCATTGCAAAATGGCTTGCGAGTTCATTGTTTTACAACCTTTGCAAACCTAGTTGAATGAGGCGTCCAACTTGAGCAAGTGCTAATTGCTGAGGGAAGATTAAAATACGATCCTAAAAACATAAATGCAATTCCACCCACTGACAAGAACAAATACTGGGTTAAGAATAAGCATGTCACCAATGATGGAGTTGTAGACGCTAAGGCTGTCAATGCAATGGGTCCTGTGCTTACCCTTAAAGGGGCTCAACCACAAAATACACAGATGACCACACAGACCCATGCTACCAATGTTGTACAGACAAATCAAAATAACCAAGGTAATCAGAATAATCCAAATCAAAGGCAGCCCCGACAACCCAGACAGTTCCCCAGGAGTCGTACATACACCCCCTTGGGTGAGCCCATTGAAGAAGTCCTCAAGAAACTCCTTCAAAATGGTGTCATAACACTTGAGGACACAAAACCATATGACCCAGGGTAGTTTAAACCATTTTGGTGGGACGACAATGCATTTTGTGATTATCATCGGGCAAAAGGACATAAAACCTCCTCCTGTCAACAACTGAAAAATATGGTACAAGACCTTATCGAGAATCATACCATTGAGATAGGTGGACCACAATTTGCATCTAATTCAGACCATACCATACACAAGAACCCATTGCAGGACCATGGTTCTAGTAACTCTTCCATGTCAAAAGCCAATAGCAATAATCGAGCCAACCATGCCCATATTGCATATGACTATTCTGGTGGACCTATCATAAATCATATTAGAACAATTGTTGAATATGTCAACACAGTTACTATCAGAAAGGCTCTTGAATGCAATGTCACTACCCGTGGGGGAAAAGTCACCATAGTCGGCCCTCCTCCTCCCAGACAACCAAAGATAACAATAGCTGGCCTGTCTACCCAACAATCGCAATCCCGTCCATTAACCAAACAGTCCCAGCCTAAAGGATATTTTAATCTCATTGACCAACTTGGGAAGACACCTACACATATTTCTATACTTGAGTTGCTACGGATTTCGCAAATGCATAAGGCTATACTCGACAAAACATTACAAGAGTCTTCTGTTCCCCAAGACATTGATGTCAATCAATTTGAGGCCATGGTGGGATATCTTACCGCTCCCCACCATATAACATTTTCAGACCAAGACTACTCATCGTCCAAATCCAATCATAATGATGCCCTTCACATTGAAGTTTTTATCCATAAGCATAAGGTCAGATGAGTGTTAGTAGATGGCGGAGCAGGATTGAACATATGCTCCTTAAAATTGGTTAAGGCCCTAGGATTTTTTGATGCTTGTGTAGATGCTACAAAGAGCATTGTTATCAAGGCATATGATGATGAAGAACGTTCCTCTCAGGGCATAATTACACTTCCAATTCGTATTGGACCAGTCATTGTGGACACCACTTGTCAAGTCCTGGATCTAGAACTTCCATACAATATTTTACTTGGTCGACCTTGGATTCATGCCTTGAAAGTTGTCCCCTCCATGTATCACCAGTGTTTGAAGTTTCCTTTTGAAGGCACTGAGATTACCATATATGGCGACCCTGACCCATTTCAATATTGTACCAATTTGAGAGGTATCTCAGAGCGCCAAGTGCCTATCAACAGTGAAGCTTCGACATCTTCATCCTCTAAATTCCTTGACCCATCAACACTTGCAAAGCCTCCCACATCCACATCCACTACCACAACATCCACTTCTGCTTCTTCGGCAACCATGACCACCTCCATGACATCTACCACTTCATCCATCACCCCAATCATTGACGCAAGTATTAGGATCCAAGACCAAGGGTATGGAGAGTATAAGCTGAATACGGCCTATTGCATAACAAGGATGCCAAAGTCTCCCCAGGTCTACGGAAAGCCTTGCTTCATGTTAGAGTCAAAAGAAATTTTCAAAGTCCCTCCAAAAATAGTATTCATAAAGTGGGGTGAAATGAGTCAAGAGGACACTGACAACGTGCTATCTTGGATTTATAGAGAACTAGAGGATCCAACTCCCTTACCCATAAAAATGTATGGTAAAGGATATGACATGATAAAGGAAAAAGGCTACGATGGAATTAGTGGCCTTGGCAAGCACAAGACAGGAAGGCAAAAACCTCTAGCACCTAAAGGAAGACCTAAACATCTTGGGTTAGGGTTAGGACCAGGAGAATCTGGTGATCATAGTACCAATGCACCTTCTAGCGAGAGAGTAAATGCTTCAGACTGTGTCGAGACAATTGAAGATCCCCTTTCTAAAACTGACTCCCACAAATGGGAATTTGGCTCCCAACGATCCCTAAGTGATTGTTGCCTTGATGACTTGTTCCTTGAACTTGGAGAGCCTACATTTGAAGAGAGATTCTGGAAAATGTTCAAAATTGACACGACACCAAACAACACCAAGTTCAGATCCTCTTCTACTCCCATTGACCATAATCTCAACGTACTCATCTAGCCTGCTGAACCTAAGGACCATCATTCAGATTCATTTGAATTGCCACATGACACTACTAACCCTAACTCCACTCCTTTTGTTCCTTACTTTGCTGATGAGGGTGAATCAAGCGAGGCAGAGTACTGGATAGAATCTGATATAGAGCCCGACGATGACAATTTTATCTTTAACCTCTCTGAATCTGTTGGCATGCTTTCTGCATCCTACCCACCATTCACCAGTACTGATGATGGTATTTCCTTAGTCTACCCACAACTACTTGATTGGGATCAACAAGGCCCACTAGTTATGGACATATTTCAAAATGATGAGGCCATTGCAGAATTCATGGGACTGCGTGAGGGTATACCAAGTGGATACCACAAGGTTGGATTTTCGATTGACCTAGATTGTGCCACTTACTTTGGGGAGACTTCTCCATCCTCTAGTCGCAAAATGAAAAATAAAAAATAAAGCAAAAAATGACACATCTTTAGGTGAAAACCAAAAGGCACCTTCTAACGATAAAAAAGTAAAAATAAAGGACATATCCAAAGGGGACAACCTCTCTGAGGCACCTAAGGATGGAGGACTGGACTTTCTCCTTGTAACTCAAGAAAATTCAGCCATGCTTATAGAGGACACTATGGAAGTAAACATATCTACAACAAAAGATCCTAAGATGGTCCTCTTTGCGACATCTTTGACAGAGGAAGAGAAACCTGAGTTCCACAAATTCTTTTCAGAGCATAAGGTCAACTTTGCATGGTCTTATGCTGATATGCCTGGGTTGGATCTAGAACTTGTCTTGCACCATTTGCCATTATTTCCAGAGGCCAAGCCAGTGAAACAGAAGCTGCGAAAGATGCACCCATAGATCGCCTTGTTAGTCAAAATAGAACTTAAGAAATTGTTAGACGTGGGATTCATACGGTCCATAGACTATGCCGAATGGATATCAAATCTTGTACTAGTCACAAAGCCAAATGGTCAAATCCACATTTGCACAGATTTTCGGGACCTGAATAAAGCTTGTCCAAAGGATGACTTTCTGTTGCCAAACATCAATATCATAGTGGACCTTACAACAAGATATGAGATGTTGTCCCTCATGGATGGTTTTTTCGGTTATAATCAGATTCGTATTGCCCCTGAAGATCAACACAAAATGGCCTTCATATGTCCTTGGGGCACATACTGTTGGAATGTCATGCCTTTTGGTCTTAAGAATGTAGGTGCCACGTATTAGAGAGCCATGACAACCATATTCCATGACATGATGCACAAGATAATGGAAGATTATGTAGATGACCTTTTGGAAAAATATTTGACACGAAAATACCACTTGAAGGTGTTAGACAAAATTTTCAAGAGATTGGAAGAATACAAGGTCCCCTTGAATCCAAAGAAATGTGTCTTTGGCGTGGCATCAGGAAAAATTTTGGGGTACATTATTTCTCGTAGAGGCATTGAAGTCGATCTTTCCAAGGTAAAAGCCATATTAGACATGCCTCCTCGAAAAGGGATAAGTGAACTCAGGACATTGCAAGGCAGGTTACAATCTATCCGACGTTTCATAACACAATTGGTAGACAAGTGTCACCCATTTCAGTATCTTCTGTGCAAAAGTATCCCTTTTATGTGGACAGATAAATGTCAGGAGGCCTTCCAACAAATAAAAGATTATTTACTGTCCCCACCTATTTTAATGCCACCAATCGAAGGGAAACCTTTGATTCTATACATTTTTGCAACAACTTCAGCACTGGGGGCATTACTGGCACAAAATGACCATGAAGAAAAGGAAAGGGCCATATACTACATTAGTAGGACATTGGTCGTATATGAGCTAAATTACACAACCATCGAACGTGCTTGCCTAGCAGTTTTCTTTACTGCTCAGAAATTAAGACACTACATGCTGAATCACCAGACACACTTAGTGGCAAAGATTGATCCCCTGAAATATCTCCTATGTCGCGCAGCATTAACAGGTCGCTTGGCCAAATGGGTAATGATCTCAAGAGTGAGTATGATATTCAATATGTTGAAAGAAAGGCGATAAAGGGACAAGTGATAGCAGACCAACTGGCAGACGCACCTATACAAGGTGATCATCCACTAGTAGCAGACTTTCTAGATGAATCAATATTTCATACAGAACCTAAGTCACCTTGGAGGCTATATTTTGATGGATCTCATACTAATCATGGCTCGGGGGCAGGAATATTGTTTATCACCCCTCAAGGAGACTCCATCCCTAAGTCCTTTCGTATTGCTTTTCCATGTACAAATAATTTGGCAGAATATGAGGCACTTGTCACAGGATTCAGAATGGCCATCAAATGGAAAATTAGAACACTTCATGTCTATGGCGATTCTCAATTGGTCATTAACCAAGTCAATGATGACTATGACACTAAGGACGAGAAATTAATGCCTTACAAATGAATGGTTGACAGCTTTCAAACATATTTTCACATGGTGACTTTTGAGCAAGTTCCAAGAACACAAAATAAGGCAGCAGACGCAATGGCTACAATTGGCTCTCTTCTAGACATTCCTAGTAATGTGCCTCAATTTGAATTCTTGGTAGAACAACTTTTGGTTCCTACATATGACATACCAGAATCAGAGATGGTTTGCGAGCTTGTTGGTCCCAATTCTCCATGGTATCAAAACATTTATGACTACCTCAAGTCCCAAACCCTTCCCCCCAACCTATCCAATAACCAACGAAAGTCATTTATCTGAAAAGCTGCCATCTATGCCATCCTCAGTGATACCCTTTACCGTCCTAGCTTTGATAACTCCCTTCTTCGATGTCTTGACACTGACGAAGCATGAACAACCTTGCAAGAGGTACATGAGGGTATATGCGGATCCCATTTGAGTGGTCCTACTTTAGCCAAAAAGATAACGAGACTTGGGTATTACTGGCCAACCATTGAGAAATATGCACTTGAATTTGTTAGAATGTGTCGCCAATGTCAGATACACAGTGACTTGATTCATGCACCAGCACAGGAACTTCGACTGATTACTTCTCCTTGGCCCTTCACACAATGGGGACTTGACCTCATGGGTAAGATCCATCCTACCTCGTCCAATGGCCACAAATTCATCATTACCGCCACTGAATACTTTACTAAGTGGATCAAAGCCATCCCCCTCACTTACATTACTGGCAAACAAATTTCTAAGTTTATCCTCAACTATATCATATGTCGATATGGTATTCCATAATCCATAATCATAGATAACGGTCGTCCCTTCAAAAATCAGGATATCTATGAACTTTGTAAATGCTTCCATATCCGACACCACTTCTCCATGCCTTACTACCCACAGGGAAATGGTCAAGCTGAGGCATCTAATAAAACAATCATCAAACTTCTTAAGAAAACCGTCAATGATGCTAGTCGTGACTGGCACATACAACTCAATCCTGCTTTGTGGGCATATCGAACTAGCATCCGTACTCCCACTAGAGCCACTCCATTTTCCCTCGTCTTTGGAGCCAAAGCCATCTTGCCCATAGAGGTTGAAATTCCATCCCTACAAGTCTCTATGAAAGGTCTAATCACTGATGAAGAATATCAACAATCACGACTGCATGAATTAGAAATGCTAGATGAATGCAGACATAATGCCCTGAACCACTTATAGGCATATCAAAATCATCTTTGTAGAAGCTAAAACAAAAGAGTGATGTCTCAAAAATTTGACATTGGTGACTTGGTTCTCATGCAGAGTCCTAGGAATCAGTCCGACAAAGAAAAACTAGGCAATTTTGAGCCCAATTGGTTGGGTCCATACATCATCACTACATCATTTGGTTTTGGTGCATATCAGTTGGCTACTCCAGATGGTGAATAATTGACAGAGCTAATCGACAGTTTGCATTTATGCAAGTTCTATACATAGCATCAGAAAGTCTGGCCCACAACCATAAAAAATAAAAAAAATAAAAAAAATAAAAAATAAAAAATAAAAAATAAAAAAAATGAAAAAAATTGACAAAAATAAAAGAGAAATAATTCATCCAATAGTGAAAACCTGGTAAACAGGCACTTTGGATAAGTACCATGGTGAAAACCTAGCAAACAGGCGCCATGTGTAGTCAGGTCATTGCTTTGACATCTACTATCACTCTATCTACCTTCGTCCATAATAAACATCCATTTTGTTGAGATTCGTCACAATGTTTCACCCTGACATCATGACATTTCTTTCCATGGCTGACAGTGGTTGAAATTGAAGTCTTGTGCATTGCCTATCGTCCATACCAATCACGTTCTTTCCATCAACTTGACTAGGGGCAATATTTTATCATGAGACTGCAGTGGGTATCGCACATGGTCTTGACAATCAGAAAACTCCTGAAAAATCATAAAAATCATAAAAAGACCTAAAAATTGAAAAATTTCTTGAAAAAAGACCTAAAAATTGAAAAACGTCCTGAAGAAAGCACAAAAACATCCAAATAACATCAAAAAATCCAAAAACAGAGTCAATGATGGTCAAGTCAGTCAAGTCGGTCATACCAGTCAATCTTTTGTCAATTGAACTACGTGGTCTCTGCGCATTTGCTACATATGCAAGGCCATCAATCGATGTGCCCCCGAGGCCCCCTAGGTTCAGTCCCTTAGGGTTTTCTCAGGTCAAGTCAAAACATGTCAATTCATCTTCAATATGTTCATCCATCCCTGTCGAACTACGAGGTCTCTGAGTGCATGACGTAGGCAAGGCCATCTGTCGATGAGCCCCTGAGGCCACCTAGGTTAGTCCTTTAGGGTTTATCATTTTGGTCAAATAAATCAGACATAGTCACACTCAGAAACAAGACAGTCCTTTGAACATCAACATTCAAATCGCGAACCAACAAACAACATAGCCCAGTTAGTCATCAAGCCAAGCATCTGTCAATTTTCCAACACAATGTCAACCTAGTCACTTTATGGTCCCCTTCAAGATGTTTCCTTCTTGGACTTGGACCCCATGAAAACATCATTTTCCCTTTCAGTATGTGTCCTTCCTGATGAAAGGCTTCGTCACATAGTCATTGGCCTTTTCAGGATGTGTCCTTCCTGACGACAGGCTTCATCACATAGTCATTGGCATTTTTAGGATGTGTCCTTCCTGATGATAGGCATCGCCAAATCGTCAATACTGTTAAATTATCAAATTGTCAAATTTTCAAACTATCTCGCAATCAACCTTTGACACACAAATCTTGGCAAACATATTGAATGGTTGTGATTTTACGGGTCTATTTTGTCTTATCTTTTTATTATTTTGTCTTTTGGTCATGTTACTAGCTACCTCAAGGATGTCCCATCAAGGATTTAGAGGAGCAATGATGTCTTATGGCCTAATTTTCCTTGATTGTTGTCTTTGGTGTGTCCTGACAAAAAGACTGGGGCAACTTGGCCTTTAGTATGAGTTAGGACATTCCTTGTTTGTGGCTATCTATTTTTCGCAAGTGGATGACCTTGTACACCTTGGTCTATGTCATATGATGGTGTTTGTTGTCCATTTGTCACATTTTACTACCCAATGATGATTATGCAACACCTATGATGTTATTTGGAAAAATATTGAAGTATTCCTTTTTCATCCTCACATCCATGATTTCCATGCTAACATTTCTTCTATTCCTTCATCCTTTAGTCCTCTCATCCATTTCAAGAGGACACTCATGTTATTTGAATCCACCTGTCCTCTCGAGGGGGCATACCACTACCTCCTTGTCATCCTTCTTCTCCCTACTTTCAAACTAGGGCATATTTTTGACTTGTTCTTTGACACAATGCGATAAATTGCATCATGTCAAAGAGGGGCAAAATGTAGACACATAAAAATGGTCTTGACTTGCAAACCATATTTTCTATGACGACCATGCTTCTCCCTCACATAATTCAATTATTTAATCACATCCTAATGTCATAATTATTCCTCCATGATTATTTAAATAAATAAATTACATTTATTTATTTAAACACGTCACTAATTAGTTCTTATTACCTCTAATAATTAAATAAATTTACGATTATCAACTTTATCATTTATCCTTAAATCAAATAAACTTATTTATTTATCCCACTTTCCATCCCACCAAATAAATAATTAAAATAATTATAAATATCAAGTCTTTTGTCTCATTCCCATTTATGAATTAAACCATTATTTAATTCATAAGTCAACATTCCTCCATAAATTAAATAATTTCTATTATTCCAACTACCAATTTTTCTCCACCATTTATTTGATTATCTCTAGTTAAATCTCAACCCTTCACTTCAATGCTTGCCCTAACTTTGACCTAATGCTTCCCTAACCCTAATCCTCCTTATGACTTTGATTCTTGGCCTTTGATCCTAGGTCTTCACCAACTTTTAATCCTGGCCATCCATTCTCAATTTGGAATTCTTTAAAAGGCCCTCTTTCAAGTCATTTTACACACACAAGAAGTTATTTTCAGCATGCTTGAGAGCTTTTGAGCGCTTGAGCATACACATTACTTCAATATTTTGCTTGTCTTAGGCATAGGTTATAGTTGCACTTCAAATTTGAGGGAAATTAAATCATTTTCAGCAAGATGGAGAAGGCCAATGGAGGTGAATCAATGGAGGCTTGAAGACTAGGTGATGTTGTTTCATCATACTTTCATGTTTCATGTTTTTCATTGTTCTCCATTGTTATTAGGGATTTAATGGTTTTATGCTATTTGCAATCTAACATGAAGAAAATTTTCCTTAATACACCTACAACCTTGTCCAATTATTCCATAATCCATTGTCATTGGTACCTAGCTATAGGCTACTCCTACTAGAAATATAATCCCATCTATCTTATTATTCCATCACTCCTTCCAATCTAATAAAACCACAATCCATGCAATTTGATTATGCAATATACAACAAATCATCCAATAACATATTACATAAAGGCTCCATTTGATATGGTCTCTTAGATGCTTGATTGAATATTATGAATGGTATGTGGATTTTTCTTTAAACCAACATAGTCTTGGTATAGTTGGATGGATTTAAAAGAAAAATGGTAGCACACACCTACTAGAAAATGTTTTGATGATAATGAATTGTAAAGGGTTATATTTGCAGACTCTTGTGAAGGATGATGCAATTCAAGAATCAAAGGGTATAGTATCACTTTCCCTAGATGACAATATTTTTGAACTTAAGAATCCCATGGAACAAAATCAATTAGAAATAGATGATAACAAAAAGGTAAAATCATATCTAAGTATAGACAAAAAGAATAAGGTGGGTGGATACATAAAAGTGTTATCTAAAAAGGTAGAAAAATCTTGTAAATAACTTGTTAAAAGAAACATTTACATTCTCTAATCATAAAGACACTCTCAAAGTTGAGCAAAAAGAGGCATAAAGATAAATAAATTGGAAATATAATGTTATGACATGGTGCAATTAATTAATTAATTAAATTAATTAGTTAACATGGTGATGTTCGAGGGAATTTTCTACGATGAATTAATATGTAGGATTAAAGATCAAATATGGTGGAATTAGTTTGTCTACAACATGCTACAAAGTGTTTCTAGACATCTTAGATTTCCTACCATTGAATAATTTCTAGTTTCTAATTTCTAGCACACATTCCAATCCAAATAGGTAGATACACATGTGGTATACCCCTAGAAGCCTCTTAGTAGTAATTGGATGATATACATTTTTTAATTCATAAGATTGGAATTGAGATGAATAAAATTTCTTTTGTCTTTGTAAATAAAAAGGGAGAGAGGGGTAGGTGGAGAGAGGTTGTGTGGGAAGGAGGGAGATAGGGAGACATAGGTAGAGAGAGGTCAAGTGCACATAATAGAGAGATCTATACAGGGTGGGAGAGGTAGAGTGGTGGTGTGTGTATCATTGATCATGAAAATATTTTTGTTAAATATTGATGGTATCAATAAAGAACTAGTACAAAGGAGAAGTATCTTTACAAATATATACAAGACTAAATATAAGTATGTTTAGAATATCCAAATCAATAAATTCAAACATTTGTATAAAGAGAATACTTACACTATGATGAAGGACAAAAAGTAAACATACTCTAGGGGGAGAGAGAGAGAGAGAGAGAGAGAGAGAGGGGAAGGGGGATATAGGGAATGGTAGCATGGGAGGGATATGACCCAAAATGGACTTAGTATGAGGGGGAGACATGTCGGTGGATTGTGGGACATAGGGATCCAAAAAAACTTGAGAATAAGTAGACCAAAGTGAATGAGATAGATAATGTATTGACTAAAGAGATTTATCCTCCTCTTGAGATGTTGAGATTGATAAATAATTTGAGGTTGGAAAATACAGTGGGTTGTGAGTGATTGCATTCTTCTTGTTATAAGCTCAAGGGTGGAGAGCTTTGTGAGGATTTCCAAGTGGGAGATACATTAAACTAATAAAATTGACATGAGGGGTGACTACCCAAGGGACAGTGTGTTTTCCAACACTATAAATAATGTGAGCATCTTTTTGTTCCTTGTTGGAAAACACACTATCCCCTGTTAGTTTTTTCCAATGTTAGAAAACACATTGTCCACTATTAGTTATTTCCAAAGTTGGAAAACACATTTTCCCTTGTTAGTTATTTCTAGACATCTTACATTCTAATGATGTCCCTTGTCCACTTTTCCTACATAAGGGATAGTGTGTTTTCCAACAGTGCAAACGATGTGAGCATTTTTTTGTTCCAATAATATCAAGAAAGTTAAAAAAAAACCATTATCCCATGTTAGTTATTTCCAATGTTGGAAAACACACTGCCCCCTATTAGTTATTTCCAATGTTGGAAAGTGGAAAATAGGCTATCCCCTATTAGTTATTTCTACTATTGGAAAACACACTGTCCCTTGTTAGTTTTTCCAATGTTGTAAAACACACTATCCACTGTTGGAAAACACATTGTCCCCTATTATTTATTTCCGAAGTTGGAAAACACACTGTTCCCTGTTGGAGAACACAATGTCCCTCTCCATGTCTCTCCCTCCCCCTATCCCTCTATCCCTCTATACCTCTATTCCTAAGAGGATGGATTAAGAGGATATACAAGATCCTTGACTTAAATTATGTGTCATGTGAGAAAAATAGTTTTATGAATAGGAGATGGCTTAAAAGGGTACATAATTTTAGATAGGGGGTATAGAATATTTGGATTTTAAACTAGATAAGGGTCTTGTATGGATTAAATTAGTCACCATGTATGTTGCATCAATTTGGTTATTTTTATGTATCCCTAAACTATAACCCCCCCATACTCTCCATTGTTTAACTTTGAACATGTAAAATGAAATAATGGAAATTGACATTGTGTTTTCAAACATGCAATTATTTTGTGCAAGTACTAGAATATATGAAATGAAAAAGGAATCTACTCTAAAAATACTTCAAAATATGTAGACCAAAGTGAATGAGATAGATAATGTACTAGTTTCAATTTTCATAAACCAATTATTCTTGACCTCCCTTGATACTTGAATTTATACTTGATATTCAACATAAAACTCAAGCCATATTTCCCCCCTTTATCATATTTCACAACTATCCAACATCCTAAAAAAATAAACCTAAAACATTCAATTTAAATAAAATCAAGGGACATAATTGACACCATTACCACTAATATTGACCATAATTACCATAAACTTGTTTAGGAAATCAATATTGGACAATATACAAATCAAACTAATTGGCACGCTCTTTAGGAAATATACACATACTTTCCTTAAATTACTATTGATGAAATGCATATTATTCTAATTAAGAGGGACCAAATGATTTCAATATCTAGCCTTATACACCCTCTTTAGAAATAATTTTTATTCTTGATTACCATTAAGGTATGGTAGTGATATTATTATTATTATTATTATTTTATCATGTATTAAGGTCTCAACAATCATCCTCATTAGTTCTTTAGAGTCTAAATAAGAGATGGATTCACCCTAAATCCCATGCAATGGAAAAATGTATTCCTATCCTTGTTGATGTGTGAGTAAATCTATTTGATATATATCACTACCTTTATCTCACTTTGAGTAATGGTGTAGAGGAGAGGGCATGTGATTTTAAGAGCCAATAGGATTATTGCACACAATATTATGTGTGAGAGTGGCTTGGTGTCCCAAATAAAAAATGAGTGTGTGTTTATTAACTAATACCAAAACTAGCCATATCTCATAGTAATGAAACATCTATTTGGTGTAATGATCCTCTCCCTATGATGTAATTGTGTAGTCAATATGATAGGTAGGGGCAAGAAAGTTTGTATGTTGGCTTGTTTTTTATGGTATCCTTGCATCCACTAGTATCATATCAAAAGCATTAAAATACATCCACTAGTATCTTGAGAAGTTGAAATAGAAAAGGAATCTGAAGAAGTTTACAAACCAAAGTGAATGAGATAGATAGTGTATTGACTGAAGAGATTCTTCCCACTCTTGAGAAGTTGAGGAAGGTGCATGTGTAGTATGTACAATGGGAAAATGGCAATGTAGAAGTGGATAAAGTCAAGAGGTTAGACATGAAAGGGTTATCTAAAAAGGTAGACAAGTCTTGTAAATAACTTGTTAAAAGAAATGTCTACATTCTCTAATTGTAAAGACACTGTCAAAGCTAAGAAAAAAGTGGCTAGAAAGCTACATAAAAGTATTCAAGACATTGAAAACTCTATCCAAGAAAGGGATGTTTTCCAACATTGGAAATAACTAACAGGGGACAGTATGTTTTCCAACATTGGAAATAACTAACAGGGGATAGTGTGTTTTCCAACAAGGGACAATGTGTTTTCCAAAAAGGGACAATGTGTTTTCCAAGATTGGAAATAACTAACAGGGGACAATGTGTTTTCCAATAGGGGACAGTGTGTTTTCCAACATTAGAAATAACTAAAAGGTGAACACCCTTAATAATTAGTTGATCAAAGGATGAATTGAATCTAAGTAGGAAAATGCAAGATGGTTTCATATCATACATATGATCAACTTGTAATATCACTGAAGCAAGAAAATATAATGGATTCATGACAATCTAGACTAAAACCAAATCAACTAGCCTTACATACACTTAACTGAGTTGAAATCCATACAATGTTCATATAAAGCTATTAACCCTAAAAATAGTTTCCAAACATCCAAAATGTCACCCATCTCCCATACAAATAGAAGATTCTCAAACATTGAAACATGTTTTGGTATCAAAATGGAAGCTCACAAGTTAAGATTTATGACAAAATGCATTCCCACTACTTTCTCTTCTTACTCATTTATTAATACAAGAGAATGAGCAAGATTGTTTTAAACCAACATCATTTTTCACTACCAAAGTAAGGGTTTAAAAAAATTATAACTCAAATGTGATCATCATTATATAATAAGGTGTCAAAACTAAGATGTGGTGATGCAAGATCTTAATAGTTTATCCAAACTAATATTTGTAGAGATACCTCTTAGCTTCGTATACTAGTTCTTCTCATTTGGTAACCGTTATATCCTAACTATATACAAATTCTTCCCAAAGAGATACTCACAATTTTGGGATCAATCATCATCCTTGATCAATGTTTTGACTATTTGGATTTAATGTTTGACTATGACATTCAATTTTTTAAAATCAAGGAACATTCCACTTCATCATTTTTTCAATTGATGTTTTGATTGTTTCAAACTAATATTTAAAAATGACATTCAATATTTTTTATAATTATTAAATATTATATTTATTATTAATTTGATAGTTATACATATTGAAAACACTGATATTAGACAGATAATGTAAACTATAATAACCAACATATAAATTCAATTTAAAATTAAAAATTGTGAAAGCATAAAAAAATTCTTGAGAACTCCCATATCACACGTATTATCTTCAATATCACTTTCAACCACAAAATAAATTTCTATATAATATACAATAAAAAAATACACTAACTATCAAAAGCAAATCACAAGGATATCATAATTGGACTAAACATGTTATTTGGTTCATTGACAAAAAATTCACTACCAACAATTCACTGTGGGAAAATTCATCATCATGACAAATTAACCTCAAGTAAAATTCACCACTAGTAATTCACTGTCACAAAAAAATAACCGTATTAACATTTTTAATTTTCCGTGGTGAATTTTCCTACAATGAATTTGTCATATGCCATGTTATTTATGTACTAGAATTTTAATTAAGTTAATGACTTTTTTCTAATAGGGTTCCGTTTTGAATAGCTGACCTGCCATGCCAATATACCAACCAAACTGACATTATTTCACTATTCAAAAGTAGACAATCAATTCCATTGCAATAGATTGGAAATATAGCCTATCATTCAAATTTGTTGGGCATGGTCAGAAATATTTGTTTGCCAATCTAGATTTTAGATGGATTTGCAACTCATTCTCACAACTCCAACTCTAGTTCAATAAGATCCTAACTTATTGCCCTTATCTCATCCATCCCAACACTGCTACTTCCCTAGAGTAAATAGAAATTTCATTTGAGACCTTATCTACTGCGCTTGGATCTGCCTTTGAAGGTTCTTCATATCGAGCCATTGTTATTCGCTTTTCCTTTTCCCTTGATTCTATGCTACTATAACCTTTGTTGTGCTAGTTGCTACTTATGTTGGGTCAACTAAATCTTGACCTAGAGGATTATCTAAAAAGGTAGACAAGTTTTGTAAATAACTTGTTAAAAGAAATGTCTACATTCTCTAATCGTAAAGACACTCTCAAAGCTAAGAAAAAAGTGGCTACAAAGATACATAAAAGTATTCAGTAAATTGAAAACTCTATCCAAGAAAGGGGTGTTTCTATCCTAAGGGTTGATGAGGGAGAAAATTATCTAAAGATTCTAGTAAAAGATATGAAAATTGTTAGAAGATCATGACAATGAATAGTAGGGGTGTTAACAGGTAAGAGAAATGGAGATGAGGATAATTTACATTGCATCTTTTCCTCACTCTCTCTACCTACCTCTTCCTCTATTCCTTCAACCTTACCTCTCTCTACCTACCTCAACATTGGAAATAATTAATAGGGGACAGTGCATTTTCCAACATGAGACAATGTGTTTCCCAACGTTGGAAATAACTAACAAGGGACAATGTGTTTTCCAACAGGAGAGAGTGTGTTTTCCAATAGGGGACAATGTGTTTTCCAACAAGGGACAATGTGTTTTCCAACATGGCACAATGTATTTTCCAATAGGGGACAATGTGTTTTCCAACATGGCACAATGTGTTTTGCAACATGGGACAATGTGTTTTCCAGCATTGGAAATAACTAATAGGGGATAGTGTTGGAAAACACACTATCCCTTGTCAATTATTTCCTTATGAATTTGCAATGTTGGAAAACAAACCATCCCTTGTCATTTATGTAATGAAGTCCACCTTCAGATCTTAGAAAAGTATTGTAAAAATCAACACTTTATTATTCCTCTTCCCTCTCTACTTTCCCTATCTCCCATCACTCTCTCTACCTACCTATCCCTCTATTCCTTCAACTTTACTTCTCTTTACCTACCTTTCCATGTCTCTCCCTCCCCCTATCCCTCTATCCCTCTATACCTCTCTCCACCTATGGGAAGAGGAAGGTTAGGAGGGATGGTGAGAGAGGAGCAATAGAGTGAAGTATAGAGGAACATATTTATTCCATGGAATTCTTAAGCTCAATATGGATTTTTAGTTAATACATTTTTTTTTACCAATGTTATCCATATTCTCATTATAAATGATTTATTGAATAAATTGAATAATGAATTGTTGAAACTATAAATGATTAATTTTACCCATATTTACACTATAATTGATTACTAAAACAATTGAAGAAGGCTCTTTTTTACCATGTAATTGATGCAATCATCATAATTAATCATTCATAATTTTCCTCAAATGTTTTTATAATGCATTGTGTATGAGAGTTTAAAATATTCAAATTCCTTATAGAAGCTATGAATTATTAAAGAAGAATGTGATAGAGCAACTAGAGTTTTTTAAAACAATGATGGTATTGATAAAGATCTAGTACAAATGAGAAGTCTCTTTAGAAATATATACAATAATAAATATAAGTGCTATAAATTCATCATAAATAATGGTAGAAAAGAGAAGTATATACAGATCGGGAAATTAGAGAGGGAAGGGGAGAGAGAACTAGATAGAAGGGGGAAGTTGGGAAGGAGGGAGATGTAGGTAGAAAGAGAGGTGGGATGAGATGGATTAAGGGAAAGGTAGGTAGAGAGGGAGAGGGTGAGTGGAGATAGAGATAGGGAGGGATGGAGGGAGAGGGAAAGAGGGATGTGTAGGAAGAGAGGTAAGGGTGTGTGTGAGGGAGAGAGGGAAGGAGGGAAATAGGGGTGGTAAGGTGGGAGGGATAGAAGGACCCAAAATAGACTTAGTAGGAGGGGGATATGTGATGGTGGATTATGGGACATAGGCACCCAAATTGGATTTATAGCTTCGAGGAGGGATAGGGATAGTGTTTTTGGATAGGGACATCATTAGAATGTAAGATGTCTAGAAATAACTAATAGGGGACAATGTGTTTTCCAACAGGGGTAACTAATAGGGGACAATGTGTTTTCCAACAAGGGACAATGTGTTTTCCAACATTGGAAAAAACTAATAGGGGACAGTGTGTTTTCCAATAATGGAAATAACTAACAAGGGTCAGTGTGTTTTCTAAAATGGGATAGTGTGTTTTCCAATATTGGAAAAAACTAACAGGGGACAATTTGTTTTCCAATAGGGGACAGTATGTTTTCCAACAGGGAACAAAAAAATGCTCACATTATTTGCAGTGTTGGAAAACACATTGTCCCTTGTCAATTATTTCCTACATAGGGGACAATGTTTTTTCCAACACTACAAATTCATAAGGAAATAATTGAAAAGGGACAGTGTGTTTTCCAACACTATAAATAATGTGAGCATTTTTTTGTTCCCCCATTGGAAAACACACTATCTTCTGTTGGAAAACACACCGTTCCCTATTGGAAAACACATTGTCCCCTATTGGAAAACAAACTATCCCCTGTTAGTTATTTCCAATGTTCTAAAATTTGAAGGTGGACTTCATTACATAACTGACAAGGGACAGTGTGTTTTCCAACACTGCAAATAATCTAAGCATTTTCTTTCCAATCATATCAAGAAAGTGAAAAACACACTATCCCCTATCAAGGGATAGTTGGAAATGTCATTTTTACTATAACCAAATAGTTGTTCTAAAATTTGAACGTGGACTTCATTACATAACTGACAAGGGATAGTGTGTTTTCCAACACTGCAAATAATGTAACCATCCCCCTCCATTATACCAGCTCAAAAAAATTATCCCTTTCCCTATCCAAAAATATTATCCCTATCCATCCTTGAATCTATAAATCCAATTCAGGTGCCTATGTCCCATAATCCACCACCACATCTCCCCCTCCTACTAAGTCTATTTTGGGTCCTTTTATCCCTCCCACCCTACCACCCCTATCTCCCTCCTTCCCACTCTCCCTCACACACACCCTTACCTCTCTTCCTACACCTCCCTCTTTCCCTCTCTCTCCCTCCCTCCCTATCTCTATCTCCACTCACCCTCTCTCTCTACCTACCTTTCCCTTAATCCATCCCATCCCACCTCTCTTTCTACCTACATCTCCCTCCTTCCCAACTTCCCCCCTCTATCTACTTCTCTCTCCCCCTCCCTCTCTACTTTCCCGATCTTTATCTACTTCTCTTTTCTACTATTGTTTATGATGAATTTATAACACTTATATTTATTCTTGTATGTATTTCTAAAGAGACTTCTCCTTTGTACTAGATCTTTATCAATACCATCATTGTTTTAAAAAACTCTAGTTGCTCTATCACTTTCTTCTTTAGTAATTCATAGCTTCTATATGACATTTGAATATTTCAAACTCTCATCCACATGCCTTATAAACACATTTGAGGAAAATTATGAATGATTAATTATGATGATTGCATCAATTACATGGTAGAAAAGAGCCTTCTTCAATTGTTTATTTAATCAATTATTGTGTAAATATGGATAAATAACATTAATCATTTATAATTTCATTAGTTCATTATTCAATTAATCATTTATAATGCAAATATGGACAACATTGGTAAAAGGTATACTAGGAGTTACCAAAAAGGTATACTCCTTTATAATCATATTGTAATTTTTGTCTACCTTGTAGTAATCATTAATAAAATTCTATAGGAGAATAGTTCTCTTAAAATGAGAATGAATCTTAAAGTAAATACATGAAAGAGGATATGGCGAGGGTACAAAAACTAAGACTTCTAATTTGGTTGGTTTAGTTGTTTAGGAACCCATTGCTTGCAAGTGGGTGCACAAGAATAGATTTGGAATAGAAAAAACATTTGAAAGGTACCTAGGACCCCCCCTTGGGATATGTTTTTGGTGGTATTTTAATGATTTCAAATCCTAGAACTGATGTTGACTTGTGATATTTGAATTTTGAGATTTAATGTTAAGTTATGTATAAATACAAGGCTATTTCACTAAGTTTCATCTAAGGAATCTTAGAATTTTTATGCAAGCATCCTAATAGCAATTATATGAGAGAGAGATGAGGGAAAGAGAGAGATAGTGGGTGGTAAGGTGGGAGGGATATAGGTACATATAGAGAGAGGGTGGGAGAGGTATGTATAGAGGGAGTAAGAGAGAGAGGAGGGTTGAAGGGACATATAATATGAGGGGTAGTTGGAGAGAGGTTGTGTGTGTGAGGGAAAGAGAGGGAAGGAGTGAGTGAGTGATAAAGGGATGGATCGATGGAAAGAGGAGAGGGGAAATAAGGAAAAATAAAGGGAGAGGAAGGTTAGGAGGGATGGTGAGAGATGAGAGATAGAGAGAAGTATAGAGGGATGGGGGGAGGGAGAGGTCTAGCAAGTTAAAATGGGAGGGATAAAGGAAGAGAGAGGGAATGAGGGAGACATGGAGAGGTAGGTAGAGAGATGTAATTTTGAAGGAATAGAGGGAGAAGTAGGTAGAGAGAGTGAGGGGAGATAGGGAAAGTAGAGAGAGAAGGAGAGAGATAACTAAATAGAGAGGGAAAGCTGGGATGAATTTATATGATAGAGGATGGATAAGGATAATGTTTTTGGGTTGGTATGATATGGATAATTCATCCACTTCTGCATTGCCATTTTTGCATTGCACATAGTGAGGGAGGGAGAGAGAGAGAGAGAGAGAGGGAAGGAGGGAGATAGGTAGTGGTAGAGTGGGATGGATAGAGAGAGGGAGAGAGAGAGGGAAGGATGAAGATAGAGAGTGGTAGGGTGGAAAGGATATAGAGGGGAATATAAAGAGGCAAGGAGCAAGATAAAGAGAGGTAGGGCATGTGAGGAAGGTAAAGTTCGGTAGATAGGGAGGGGTAGGTAGAGAGAGATAGTGGAGAGAGGTTGTGTGTGAGGGAGAGAGAGGGGGAGGAAGGAGATAGGAAGTATTAAGGAGATATGGTGAGAGAAGAAGTTTAGGAGGGATGGTGAGAGAGGAGAGATAGAGAGAAGTATAGAGGGATGGGGGGAGGGGGAGGTCTAGTGAGTTAGGATGGGAGGGATAAAGGGAGAGAGATGAAATGAGGGAGACATGTAGAGGTAGGTAGAGAGATGTAAGGTTGAAGGAATAGATGAATAAGTAGGTAGAGAGAGTGAGGGGAGATAGGGAAAGGAGAGAGGGAAGGGGAGAGATAAGTAAATAGAGAGGGGAAGTTTGGGAGGATAGGTAGAAAGAGAAGTGGGGTGGGATGTATTGAGGGTAAGGTAGGTAGAGAGGGAGAGGGTGAGTGGAGATAGAGAGAGGAAGGGAGGTAGGTAGAACTTGATTTGTTTCTTATTTGTGTGTGTGAGGGAGAGATAGAGAGGGGACTTGAGGTAGGTAGAGAGAGATAGAGAGAGGGAGAAGTAAGATGAGACATCTAGATATAAAGAGAGTGAGAGAGGGAATTAGGGAGGGATGGAGATAGGTTGTGTGGGAAGGAGGGAGATAGGGAGAGGTAGTTAGAGAGAGGTAAGGTGAACAAACTAGAGAGAGGTTGGTAGAGAGAGAGATCTAGGTAGGGTGTGAGAGGTAGAGAGAGGGGGTGTGTGTGTGAGAGAGAGAGAGGAGGGAGAGGTAGTGAGAAGGGTAGGTAGAGTGAGGGAGATGTGGGGTGGGAGGGATGGAGGGAGGGAGAGAAAGAGGGAAGGAGGGAGATATGAATTTGTAGGGTGGGAGGGATAAGAGGACCCAAAATGGAAGGAGGGAAGGAGGAATGGTGAGAGGGATAGAGGGAGGGAGGGAGATAGGGAGTGGTAGGATGGGAGGGATGGAATGGGACATGAACTTGGACTAAAGTAAGTTGGATTCTAAATGTATCCTTTTGGTTATCATTTCCCATCAAAATTACCTAGTTTTGTCTCTCATCCTATAAATATTTCTTACAATACAATTCTATCCATTCATACAAGGAAACAATGGGTTGTGAGTGATTGCATTATTCTTGTTCTAAGTTCAAGGGTGGAGAGATTGGAGACAATTTGTAGGTGGGGGATACATTAAACTATTCAAATTGACTTGAAGGGTGACTAACCAATTGGGTTGTTATGTATAGAGGGTTTTACAACAATATATGGGTTGTAGGTTTCATAACACCCAATGTTTTCCAACCTACAATTGTTGTAATGAAAGCATTTTCTTATTTAGAGAGTACTAATGTAATGAAAGGAACTTTCAAAATTTACCACAACTAATACTTAGAGTAAAAAATGCTTTTCAATTTCCTCATATGATGGAAAAACAATTCACAAAATAATTGCAAGTTGCAAAACATAGTGGGTTGTGAGTGATTGCATTCTTCTTGTTCTAAGCTCAAGGGTGGAGAGATTGGGGAGGCTTTCCAGGTGGGTGATACATAAAACTAATCAAATTTACCAGAGGGGTGACTAACCAATTGGTTGTTACATGTAGAGGGTTTTACAACAATACATGTGGGTTGTAGGTTTCATAACACCTAGTGTTTCCAATCTATAATTGTTTTAATGAAAACCTTTTCTTAGTTAGAGAGTACGAATATAATGAAAGACACTTTCAAAATTTACCACAATTGTTACTTAGAGTAAAAATTGTGTTTCAATTTCCTCATATGATGGAAAAAGAAATGCACATAATAATCATAGGTTGGAAAACATTGTGGGTTGAGAGTGATTGAATTCTACTCGTTCTAAGCTCAAAGGTGGAGAGATTTGGGAGGATTTATAGTTGGGGGATACATAAACTAATCAAATTGACCTAAGAGGTGACTAACCAATTGGGTTGCTATGTGTAGAGGTTTTTACAGTAGTATGTGGGTTGCAGGTTTCATAACACCTAGTGTTTTTCAACTTGCAATTGTGGTAATGAAAACCTTTTCTTATTCAGAGAGTACAACGTAATGAAAGGAACTTTCAAAATTTCAGAAAAATGATACTTAGAGTATTAACCTCATTTTCTTTCGACGATAAAATCTTCTTATCTTTTACTTCCTTTTCTCAGTGGTTAATTTTAGTCTTCTATTGTTTTTCTATAGTTTTAGAACTTCCAACTATTGCTTTTGGATCTACAAGTTGATTATCAACACATTTTTCCTCATCTAACTGCTCTTACCTATTAACAACCCTTGCTATTCCTTTTCATGATCTTGTATCTTCTTTTTTTATATCTTTTACTTCAAGCTTTAGATCAATTGCTCCCTCATCAACCCTTAGGACAATAACATCCCTTAATTGAGGCTTTTATGTACTTAGATATGATTTTTCCTTTTCCTTATCATCATCTATTTCCAATTGTATTTATTCCATGAAATTTTTAAGTTCAAGAATCTTTGAATTCATTTGTTCAACTCCAGTTATAGCTTCATCTCTCACTTTCTTTCCTTGCACAAATTTGTATGCATCTATGAGCAGCATAAATCTGCAAGCAATCTAAACTCCAACACTCATTAACGGGGGTTAGTTCAAGCTATACAAACCTACAAATGCTCCTATGAAATAATACATCATGCCTCATCAAACAAAATAACAAAAAAAACTAATTGAAAGCATAGAAGAAGCACAATGTGTATCTATTCCATAGTGGGTTGGTGCCACTTTGATATGAAAAGTGGCCCTTTCCCAACCCTTGACAAGCTCAAATGATGAATATTTTTATGCTATGACAAATGAAGTGGACAAAATTAGCTCTCAAATGTGAAGAGAGTAAATTTGCATGAAATTGTGGATCAAATGCCTAAGATTGTGGAGAAGTAAATCAATAGAGAGGGCCTCTATTTATAGAAAAGAATGATAGGAGAATGCAAGATAGGAGGAATGTGGGACAAAACATGAGTCAATGACAAGATACCACTTGTCATCATTCCAATGGAGGAAGGTTGTGCACATCTTGGTCAATGTGCCAAAGAGGGGGAGATTTGAAATTCAAAAGATGGCTTGTTGGAGGGAGGAGAAAATGCCTTAAATGCCAAGTGGGGGACATGTAAGAGGGGAGTTAATGCTATGTTGGAAGGGACAAGTCATTTGAGAGTAAGATTTGAAATGGGGGAATATTCCACTTTTATGTCATGTTGAGAGAAAATGAAGATTTAATAAATCAATTAAATTGATTTATTTGTGCAAGTGGGAAAAGTTAGAGGATGTGACATGTATTAGATTTATCCTTAATCATTATTTGATTAACTTAAGTGAAGATTAGGTGATTTTGATATGGACTTAGATTTTAGGATTAAAATAAATCAAAATGAGAAGAAAATGATTTTAGATTTAATTAAATAAAGATTTGATTTATTTAATAAGAGAGGATGATATTATTGGTTAATTAAATAAATTTGATTTATTTAATTAAATGAAGAACTTTAGAAGGTTAATTAAATAAACTTGATTTATTTAATTAAAGAGATAACCTAAGAGATTAATCAATTAAACTTGATTTATTTAATTGATCAGGTGAATATGATTAAATATGAGGAATGCATTATGTCAGTTTTGCATGTCTACATTTTCCCCCTCTTTGAAGCAATGTACTTGTTGCATTGGTTTAAATAATATACTTGCCGTGATCAAAATTTAATTTTTATTTTTTTTTCTATTTTGGATGCCCCATTGGAAAAAAGTATATTGGTACATTGCCCCCTCGAGAGATCAAGCGAAAATATTTGATTTGAGGGTTGATCTCATGACAAATAGGTTCAAGATGGACATATGAATGGCTATGATGATGATGAAAATGAGATGGTTTTAAGATGCTTAGAATAACCAACCTATATTATCCCAAACAACTTAAAATGATAATGCAATGCATGTAAGATGGATGATGCCTATATGGTTATGCAATGGATGTTTTATGTAAATGTATGGTTTATCAGATGCTTAGACTAACAAATCTATATTATGAAATGATTAAAATGTAATGCATGTGAACGATATACAACATGTTGACGGTTTGTGGATGCAAGATGGATGCATTGTCGATGATGATTAACTATCTTGGCATGATGCTAGTGAGGAAAATAAGAAATGAGATGACAAGAGGATTCAAAAAGCCAAATTTATTAAAGATGATGATGAGAGATGGATGATGTTCGCTTATCAAGAATTGGGACTTTAAAAGGGCCAGTTACCTTATGTTTGATAACACACATAGATACGATGCGTCAAGGTATAAAGAACTAGGATGGCGTTGTACCTAGTGTGATGGAATTTGATTTGAAAAATAGATAGGAGTACTCTTGTTCACACTTGACATATGAAAACCTTGCTAGGATGCACCTAACAAAGCAAGTATTCACCAAGTTATATTACAAGAATGTCCAACAAGCACAATAGAAAAAATATAATGATTGATGCCCCATTCCTTTCTCTCTAAATCACTTTGATTAGACATCACCGAGAGGCCATTGGAATGAGTGCAATAAGATAAATCAAAAAGAAAAGATCAAGCACAAAAACAAGTCAATGTTCTTCATACCTCTAGCCAAAGTGATTTGTTTTGTTTAGGATAAGAACTGAAACGATTTCCAATAGGTAATGCCCATTGTAGGAAGGATACATCCTAGGACATGTTATTGGATGGTGGCACATAGTTTTGTTTATCCAAAGTGTTTTTCCAAAAGATAATGCCCATTGTAGGAAGGATGCATCCTAGGACATGTTAGTGGATGGTGGTAAGTTGATAGGTTGTTTGAAAGGCTATTGATATAAGGTCGATTGAAATGTTTGCGAATGATTAAGAGTTTGGTTTTGTTGTTTTGATTTTTATTTTATGTTTGAAGTTTTCTTTTGTTGATTGCTATGCTTGTTTCCATTTTTTTTTCCAAAGGATGAAGGTAACGATTGACTTATTATGAATGGATGTTTATTGCGGGTGATTGCGAAATGAGATGGATGGATTTTTTCAAATATTTGGATGTTTTTGATGTTTTCAAATGTTTTGAGGTTGTTTTTGGTATTTTTGAGATTTTACAAATGTTTTTGGATTTTATGAATGTTTTTGGATTTTGTATCTCAGGGGCTGATCAAAGATTAGCCTTGCCTACATTTAAGCTTGGAGACAACGTAGTTCAGATTCTATGTTTTTGACATTTTTTGATTTTTGACTTGTTTTTGGATTTTGATATGTTTTGGATGTTTTTGAATTTTATAATTTTTTGAATGTTTTTGGATTTTTGATATGATTTTGGATGTTTTTGGATTTTCTTGGTTTTCTGAATGTTTTTGGATTTTTCGATTTTCTGATGTCTTTGGATTTTTGCATGATTTTGAAAATTTGGATATGGATATGATATCGGTGATCTATTTTGGGATTTTATTGAAAACTAGGCTAAGGTTGATTGATCGGATTGATGGATTGATGATGATAACATTGTTGAGGATACACAACAATGCAAGGATAATGTTAAATAACACAAGGATTAGGATGGATATCCCAAGATGATGAGGAATTGATTGGATTTTGTTGATGATAACATCATTGAGGATAGACAACAACACAAAGATTTAATTGATTAGGATTGATGATGATAACATTGTTGAGGATGCACAAAAATGTAAGGATAGTGTTAAGCAACATGAGGATTAGGAAGGATCTCCCAAGATGATGATGGATTGATTGGATTTGATTAATCAGGACTTTGAAGCTTGATTTGGAATGAAAGTTGTTTGAATGATATGATGTGACCTTGAAGTGCAAACTAGATGCGACTGATATTGACTGTTTGGATTGATGTTTGATGAAAGATGAAGCTTGATAAGGAATGTCTTCTTGTCAAAATATGTCATAGGCTAGTGATTTGTAATTTTTTCTCACAAATGCTTTGACCAATTTGATTTCACGTTTCCCAATGTTTGGATCACCACATAAGTTGGAGGATATAGATCAAGATTTATTCTTGAAGCAAGATGTACATACCTGCCCCCAGTGTCTAGCAATACTTGAAATGTCATGGGTGGATGCTTGGATAGGTGTATGGATGGATGGATATGGATTATCTTACAATAAGATAAGGTGTTTGGATAAAGAATGCTCATTTGGATAATGTTGCATGACTTAGATAATGTTGGGTAGGATAAGATCAATGAAAATGGCCCATGTCAAGGTGTTTACCATAAGTGAATGCAAAGTGTGCACCAAACTTTGCTAAGATCAAGATAACTTGGAAAATGGATGTAGATGGATGAAAATGGATTGGATCAAGGGTTCATGGATGAATGGATTTATTATGGATGAGATGACTTCCACTTGAACTGGTGCACGTAGATGCTCAATTCTATACATGATGCCTGTTTGCTAAGTTTTCATCACGGTACCTATCCAAAGCGCCACCTATGCATTTTTCACTAGAGGACAATTTTTTTATTTATTGCTTTTAATCCTTTTTCTTATTATTATTATTATTATTATTTTCATATTTTTTAAATTTTTTAAATTTTTTATTTTTCTGGTTTTTTCTGAAAGATTTTAAGCTCATGTTGAACCACCTGGTGTTGTCGATGTAGATGCTTTTGTCATAATTTTCTATTGATATCCTACTTGAAGATTTTTTTTTCCAAGATATGTGCACTTGAATACAACTTTGAGATTCCTAATCTGCTTTGTTGATACCAGAGTTAACTTTGTCTTTATATGCACATCACAATAGAATGCCTTTTGAATCCTTATGATGAAGGGTTGTTGCCAATACATGGTCAATATGAGAATTGGATATCATGTGTGGAAGCATGGATGGAGTGTGTTTAGGAATAAAAGATGGATTGGTTGACAGTTTGGAATATTTGACTCTCCAAACTTGGGAGGATGTGTAATGATGGGTGGATATGAAAGTGTGCATGAAATTAGGACCAACTGCTTGATATACTTTGTATGTCACTTGAGAAGCCTTATTTTTCCTTTGTGGAAATCTTTGGTGGATACTTTTCCCTTTTTGATTTTCCCCCATAGTTTCTTTGACTAATGGAGTTTGATAGGGATAATCTTTATTTGTATTCTTTGGAATCCATGTGTATTTGATTTGTCTATTATGCTTCTTTTCTTATTTTTCTTTGATGACATTATTTGTGCTTTGATTCAAATCTTTCTTTTGACGTTGGTCCCAATTTATGGATGGGGTGATGGGTGGATGAAGATTCATGACATGGTTGGTTGTAGTATTGGCCTTGGTTTCATCATAAGGATTCTTCATGCTCCCTATGTTGATGTTTTCTTGACACAAAGTTGCCCCTAGTATGGGGGTAGTAGCACCTTTGTTCCTAGATTCTGCTTGTTTTGAGATGTCTTGTTCAGTAAGCATTTTCTGACAAACAACCACTATAGATGAAGTTATTTCAATTTGCTGCTCTGCTGACTCCAGATTATCCTATTCTGTCAGACTTGTTTCCTTGAGTGGATAATGTTGGATATATTCATACATGATGTCCTTAGTTTGAATTCAGGATATATCTAATCTTGATGTTGACAACTCATTTTTACTATTGGAATTAATAATCTGCTCTTTTTGTGTAATAATATCAGGAGTAACAGAATCCTATTCTGGATGAAGATCATCTATGTCTCCCTCCAAAGAAAGCATCTCATGGGTAAATGGAGGAGTATGTGCTATATGGATATGATCATCATTTGCGACATCTTATATAGATAGGGGAGTGTCCATTAGATCATTGTAGTATCTTGGAGATACAAATTCTTGATCTTGAATGATTTCAAATTTTATTTTGACATGCTTTGGATCAAGTTCTTGACATGGGACAGTTTCAAATTATGGATTGCTTATAAAGGATTCTTGGATGTTGTCACTAGACATGGGAAGTGGCTCAATATCTTTTTGATCTTTGGTTGGACTTAGGTCAAATGTTGGGCTGAGGGTTCCTTCAGTATTTGTAACCATGAGGTTAAAGGGTGTCAACATATTTTGGAAAGGACCATTGCTAGACCTTGGTGAAAGATGTTGATCATGCTTTGGAATAAATTCTTGAGATATGTCATCTAACTCATAAGGCGATGTAGAGACATTTTCAACATGATCGTAGGTCAATGGATTGTGGATTATGTCAATGGGATCAAATAATTCTAACACTCCTTGAAATAGATCGCTAAAATGTGGTTCTTGATGTATGATGAGTTGATCATCAGATGGGGTAGAAACCTCTTCAATGTGCTCATTGATGGATAGGTCTTGATCATTGCTTTCAACAATTGTGGTAGAGAGATTGTCAATGTCTTCAACCATAAGGTCAAGTGGTGTTGACATTTCTTGAATTGGATCATTGTTGGGTATTGTTGGTGGATTTTGATCATGATTGAAAAGTGACTCTTGATAAATGTTGATTTGATCTTTGGATGAGGTAGAAACATCTTCAATATACTCATTGATTGATAGATTTTGATCATTGTTTTCACCAATTTTGGTGGAGAGATTGTCAATGCTATCGCTAGTGGTTGAATCTTGATCATTGTTCCCAATAGTAATTATCTTTTGATCAATAAGGTCTTGGATAATATTTTTTAGTCGAACACAATCGGATGTTGTGTGTCCCTTTATTTTGTGAAAATCACAAAGGTGATTCTCTTTGGACCATGGTGGTTTCACTAGGGGCTCTTGATAGTTTTCATAGATGGGGATTTTGATGAGATTTTATAGTACCAATTGTTGTAGGACTTATTCGACAAGTATCCCAAGTGGTGTGTATTTTTTCTTGTTATCTTGTGAGATTTGTGCCTTAAATTGACCTTGTTGTGATTGATTTTGGAGATACAGTGATTGATCTTCAAGAGGTGGTGATTGGGTTTGTTTTGATGTTTTTGATCTTGATATCTGACTTCTTGACATTGGAGATATTGTTCTTGATGTGGTTGTGGACACAACTCAATGCTTTGATGACATGGTTCAACCAATGGTAGAGTGTATTGATTTTGGAGTGAAAATGTCTCTTGGTGAAATGAGTCAATTATTTTGGCAAGTGAAGCAATTTGATCTTGTAAAATTTGATCTTGATTTTGATTTTGACTCCCTTGATATAGTTGATTCTTTTGTTCAATCAGATTTGGAATGTGTACATGTGGTGTTTGTATGGGATCATGGAAAAGTTAATTTTGGACAATGTTATGATTTGGGATGATGTTTAGATTTAGAATGATATGCTGGAATTGAACATTGTTTTGGTTGGGAATCACATTGCCTTGATTTAGGTAACTTTGATTTTGCATGGTGTTACCTTGGTCCTTGGATCAATACATGGAGTTGTTAACATATTGTTTGGACTTTGAATAACATTGGTGTGATTTGCAAATGTATCTATGCCAAATTTTACCAAGTGTGGATTTAAAATGTTCATGTTTGGTAAACTTGATGTATTCACATTTGGCATGTATGGATTTGGGTGGATAACATTGTTTTGTTGAAGACTCATGCATTGAGTGTTTGGTTGATAGACTTGTAAGTTTGGACTTGGATTTAAATATAACATCAGAAAAGGTATTCTAAAATTTAGATCACATGTATGGATTGTACAAATGTGAGTGTTGAAAATCAATTGGCATTGTAAGGATTTGATAGTTTGGTTGACTTGCATTACTCATGATGTATGGATCACGTTTATATTCCATGTTCTTCTTGTGTTTTGACCTTGTTGACCTCTAAGGGGTTTAGGACCAATAATGAGATGAATGATGAAAGGGGTGAAGGATATGGTTGTTGAATTTTTTAGGAACTTTGGATCAATGCTAGACTTAGGGTTTGTTTTTGATTGGTTTGATTTGGATAATGAACTTGTAAACCCTAAGATGTTAGATGTGATCTTTAGGATAAACTTGTTCAAAGAAGTGATATTTTAACTAAGTGTGTGAGGAAGGATTCATCTAACTAAACATATGACTTTGATTTGGTTTAAGGATGTACCCAAGTCTAGAATATTGATGTTTACCAAGGCTCTAAAAGTTGTTTGGGCTATGGGATGATAAATGTTTGGATGAATGAAGTGTTTGATTTGATCCTAAATGAACCTAAGAATGAATTTTTTACTAGACCAAGATATTGAAGAACATGCTTTTCTCTAAGAGTAGTTCAAAACCAAAAGACCAATGTTTGTATGAAAACCATATGACCAAAAGATGCCAGGCACATGTGTGGGGTCCAATTGTTTCTTAAATTTTCTTAATGGGTTCTTTTTACCACAAACAATTCTTGATTAGATTTTGAAACTAGATGTCCAATGTCCTAATTCTCTTTCATCCCCCAAATTCCATTATGTGGAAATATAGAAAAATCAAGGCAAAAGTTTCCTAATGTTGACCTTAGTAGGAGAAAATTGAGATGAAATCCAAATGCTTAGAAGCCTCTAAGGATATGAATCCCAAGGGAAAGTAATAGCATGTGAATTAATTCAAGGATATTTTCTTCTCTTAAAGGGTTTGAGATTTAATGCTCATGTTGAATGTTTGATTTTTCCACTGTTTTCGATCAAGCAAAGTGTTTTGTTTCCAAGAACATGTACAACCTTTTGGCTATGAAATGCTGTATTTGTTGAGTCTCCACTTGGACAAGTTGGATAGCTACGCTTATTTTTAGCAAATGGTTAGATGCTTGACCCCATTGGCTCCCCTCCACAACACTCACTTCTCAAGGCAGCCAAGCATTAGTACCCATGAAACTCGACCCACGACATACTTTCCATTTCTATGAGAAATCATAAAAGTGTGGGGTGGCTTCAGAATGATCGTTCTTGCACCAACAAATAGATAGGGATTTTGGCCTTTCTACAACAAGGGTTTTAATTTTGACTTTCCATTCATAGGAGTTGACCCATCGAGGTGAGAGACCATTGCCGCCCTTCTCGTCGGAGCCAACTACGTGATACTAGCCTTTGTTCCAGTACCCACTTTTATATCCCGGCTGGAAATACTCTTGGATTTAGAGTGTTACCAGTTGAGTCGTTCCCTTGGGTGAGTACTTTTTCCCACAAGGAGGCCCTCTAAGATAAACAAAAGCAAGCTTGAACATATTCGTAGTTCGATCAACCTTCGTTTAGAAACAAATGGAGAACACATGCAACATGTTCCACTCACACTCGCAAGATGTTTTGTTCAATTTTAATTTCAAAATGAAATGTGGAAGCAATTACTTTACCCAAATTAAGATCGCCAAAAGGCCTTTTGATTCTCAAGATCATCGTGAGGCGTGAGAGAAGGGCATACATCCTTTCAATGGTATTACTTTGAGTAAGGAATTACAAAACAAAGAAACACTTGTTCATTTTAAGTCCACAAAGCAATGATTTTGATTCATTTTAAAGCATGAAAATGAGATATGAAAGTTTCCTTGTTCAATTCTTAAATCCAAAAACCAAATCTCGTAAGTTTGTCCTAAGGTTCTATTTAAGCCCTTTGTAGCAAAAATTGAAATGTTCTTTTTTTAGAGCCCAAAAGGATGTAGGTTGATTTAAAACAGAGAACTAAAGCATAGAATGGAAGCTCTTCAAAGCATTTAAAAATGCTTTATGAATTTCAAGTTTCAACACTTGATTTCCTTTGATTCTAACCTTGCTTCCTTTCGCTTGATTCCAATGTCAAACTTAACCTATAAAAATAAAAACACAAAATCAGATTTTCTTTAAAATCACAACTATATTTAAGATCAAGCATATACCACTATTTTCACAAAAATAAATTTCATTTTTCATGCAAATTTTTGTAAAATAATTATAAAAAAAACAAATAATGGTCAGCCAAAAATTGGTTTTTGAGAAGCCCCTCACAAAGTCATGCATTCTTAAAAAGAAATCTGTAGTACAAAGATTTCAATAGATGCCAAACATATCTCAATCATGTTCATTTAGTCAAAACCAATAATCCCCTTATTAATGCCTATCCTTGGCTAGCATTGATCAAGTGTTTAGTATTAAATGTAGAGTAGCCAAGTTAGCATAACTACACAACCTACTTTGAGTAGATCCTATAAGTGATTGATAGGAGGCTACATTGCAGTACATTATCCCAAGATACCAATAATGCAAAGAGAGAAAAATATTCACTATCCTAAGCACGTCGAATCAAGAAAAAACAAGTTAAATGACTAATAGATTAACAAGCAATAGTTGTCAACCAAAACAAACAATATATTTTATCAATTCTATCGATCTAGACAGTGCTCTAGTGGATGAAAACAACTCAGCAAAGAGACCAAAACAAAGTGATTGACGACGCCAACAACTAGAAATTTTTTACACCATTAGTACTGCCTACAAGTTCAAACATGGGTGTCATTGTCGTGTACACCATGGCTCTATATCTCCTCTAAGTTCACTAGCTCCTTTTTTTAATTTTGTGCACATATCTATAGTTTTGCATCGAGTATGTCATCATATTTCAATCTACAAGTCAACATTTATACAAACTCAAATTTTTTTTCAATAGCTAATTCAGGAGTGGAAAGAAACAAAAACAACTAAAACCATACAACATTTATTGATGCATCTGAGACTAAAAAAGTATTTTTTTGAGTATAGTCGCTAATGCCATCATATCAACAACAATAATGGTGGTCTGACATGGCAATCTCTTAAACCTTGAATCAACAGGATTCCCCCATTAAGTGTAATTCTAATATAATATGCAATATCTAGAGCATCAAATACTTATTAAGTTCAATTATTTCCACATAATGAAATGCATTATTTTAGGCACATAAACAACAATGAAATGTCAAATCTAGCAGATTACCTGTCAAAAGGGAATCAATGATTTTGATTATAAGTCAAAAGTAATCAGAGCTTGTTAATGAACTCTTTTTGAAATAGCATTACCTGCTGTTAGGTAGTTTCCATCTCCTTTGTCAGATTTGCAATAAGCTATGATACTGGCCGATAATAATCAATAGAATAGAGTAGAATGGCAGCCAACGAAGCATAAAAGATGGGGAGAGTTTAACAAAGGTTGTATTTGTAGGTACCCTAATAGATATTGTATGCAAAATGTGGATGCAATGACAAGGCCTGCAAATGGATAGAAAAATGCCTTAAAGAAATGTGGTTGATTTGCTTCCTTTATTTTTGTGCATGGCTTTATTTAACAAAGAAGTGTAACCCAATTTTACATCACTATGTTTAGCCTGGAAGCCAAAATACTTCAAAACAACAACACTTGATGACAAAGTGGGTAAAGTTGAGACTAAGCAAGATTAAGGAAGAAGCTTTTGTTCTCCACCTGCGTCTTGAGTTTCTTGAGTGTTATAGTTGTCAAAGAAAAAAAATCAATGCATGGATGGCTAGAAAGAAATAGTGAAAGTTTCACAAGACTTGGACTAAAAATAAAATATGAAGCATCAAACTCCCTGCAAGGTTGCCATTACATTCCTTCCTAAGACCAAATTTGAGTTTACTCTCTCACTTTTTTGGAAAGTGGCATTTACTTCAATTGAAAAATTTCTCTAAAACCAACAGTAAAAGGAATGGACGATTAATAGCCATTTCCTTAATATGAAAGGGTTTGCATTGCAATGGGAATCTCACAGTGATGCAGCTTGAAATTGGTAGAACAAATTGGTTGAAGGTTCGAACCTTATGATAGTCCAAGAAAAATGAGGGCCTGAATCTTTGGTGCCATTAGGTACGTAAAACGTAGATTTTAAGTCAACTGGATGAGCTTCTAGAATGTTGGAGATTTGAAGTTGATAAAATCAAGAAACTCATAAAATTGAAATGAACTCAAGGAAAGGTTCGAGGAACAACATTTTGACAGTCAAATTCTTCGTGATAAAATGATACAAGAGGATGCATGGAGAATCTACATGAAAATAATTTATTGACAAAGCTATTGATGAACAATATCAAGATTTATGAAATCGACAAAAATTAAACTCTGAGCTTGATATTAAGTTACAATTGATTTCCAAATCAGAGTATAGTTTTAAAACAACAAATTCTAGAGTTGGAAGGGCACCTTCAGGATCTTGAGATCAATAAATTTGAAGTGAGTGATGGCCCCAGAAGCGCACACCATAGGCAATTTCAACATGCAAGGTAACTACAATCCTTGCAAATTTTTTATAATACAGTGAATCTAAATATATCTCTTGAAAAATATGCAAATGATTCAAAGAATAACAGATAATAGACAACAAGCTTGTCTCTCAAATGGCACAAAAGATTTGGCTTACCCAATGGGCTCCATTTAGCATTAGCAAAAAAAGTTATACTAAATTAAATTAAAGAGTCAATGCACATCAAAAAAAAGTGTACCAGTATTGACAAACCACAGAAAAAAGAACCATAAACTAGTTTTAAGACAAAATAATATATATCATGAAATCATAGCTATCTAATAAAAAAAATTGTAGGTGCTTCTTTGTGTAAGAAAATAACATTGTCGAAATACAACTGCAATAAATACTAGAAAACTAAGCAAATGAAGCCAAGATATTAGCGTAAGCCCTCCTTCTAATGCCATTATGTGAGCACCATAAATCTGCAAGCAGTCTAAACTCCAACACTCATTAACATGGGTTAGTTCAAGCTATGCAAACCTACAAATGCTCCTATGAAATAATACATCATGCCTCACAAAAAAAATAACAAAACAAACTAATTGAAAGAATAGAAGAAGCACAATGTATACCAATTCCATAGTGGATTAGTGCCACTTTGATATGAAAAGTTGTCCTTTCCAAACCCTTGACAAGCTCAAATGATGAAGATTGTTATGTTATGACAAATGAAGTGGACAAAATTAGCTCTCAAATGTGAAGAGAGTAACTTTGCATGAAATTGTGGATCAAATGCCTAAGATTGTGGAGAAGTAAATCAATAGAGAGGGTCTCTACTTGGGTATGTGCAGGTTAATGGTGGGCCAAAAAGTGGCAATGAGGAAAAAAACACATCTTTCATAGACCGAAAAAACATGAAAAGAACGTGTTGAATTTTTTTAGGCTCGAGTGTCACCTTCCTAACACCAAACCTACTTTTACAAATTAGATATCTAATTTTTAAAAAGCATATATTAAAAACTTATGTCACTTTTTTGAAGTCATTCGGCTAAGAAGAACCCGCGGGCACACACTGCATCCCTTCTTCGCGTAACGGATATCCAATTTAGGCTAAATTTGATTTGGAAAGGTAAGTTTTTTTATTTTTATTTGATTTGATTCAATTTTGATTTAGATTTGAATAATTTCATATGGTTTTTTGTTGATTTTTTTTAAAAATATGGTTTTTGATTGATGTTTTGTGAAAAAATTGAGTTTAGAATAGATTTTGATTAAAAAAATGAATGTTTTCTGTGGATTTTTTTTCACAATAGTGTTTTTGATTGAATTTTTATGAAAAAATTGAATTGAGAATGGATTTTGATTAAAAAAATGTTTTTTTTTGTGGATTTTTTTTCAAAATAGGGTTTTTGAGTGAATTTTTATGAAACAATTGAGTTCAAAATAGATTTTGATAAAAAAATGAATGTTTTTAATGGATTTTGATTTAAAAATATTGTTTCATTTATATTGTCTAATTTTAGATCAATTATGTTTCAAATTTAATTAGGCATTATGGCTGTCGAAAATGAGAATGCACAAATTCCACCAGTTGAAAATGAAAATCCACTAATTGAGAATCAAAATGCAGAAATGTCAAATGCTCCACCACCTCCACAACCATCAATTGAAGACTTAATTCATGAAAAATTGGAGCAATTGAGGAGCATTTGTGATGTTTATAAGAAAATCCCTCGATTATCCCAAATGTCAAACACATTGACAAGAATAATTACAAATGTAGAAACCCTCTCCACCCAACATAATGCCTTTCATTTGTGGTGAGAAACCATGAAGGAATATTATGCATGTGGATTTTCTTATGATGATGTGAAAGATCTCCAAATAACAAAAGCCCAAATAGCCTCTTTATTTATTAACCCCAGCATTGGTTTGCAGTTAATGTTAACAAGCCAAAACTTTCTATAAAATGGTGCACGCATAGGGGCATAGTAGATAACTTTTGGGATTGTTGGTGTATGGTTTTTGATAAACCACCCAACAATAATCTTGATGTACCTTTTTACTTTATTAAAAAAATATATGCTAAGTTTTTGTTAGGGCATCATGTCAATTACTTTGACATTAAACCCTTCCAGGGCATTGGTAGAGGTATGCCTCAAGATAGGCCAGGGGCAGCTAGAGTAGTTAGGCACCCATATGTTCCATGTCCTCCCCTTCCTCTGCCACCTCCAGTACAACATCCAAATATTACGGAGGATGCAGCCACACAAACTATCCAGGCCATTCACTCTTTGAGTGGTCTTTTGGTTTCCCATGCTTCTTTAGTAGCTCAACCACAGTCTGGTGATCTTGGTGATGGATCCAGTGTTGCTGCATCATCCTCCTTGGGTCCACATATTTGTGTGCCACATATTTGCAATACGTGCCAACAAATATGCTTGGTTCCTATTGTACAGCCCCCTGAGCATCCATTAGACACTTTTGATTATGACATCCAGGATGTGGAGATTATAGTAGATCACACACAGGGGAGTGGAGCACACCCTACAGAGTCCTCTCTTGCTAGAGAGGTGGACATTGGAGTAGTTACACAGGTAACATTTAAGGTGTAAATTCATAACTTTCATTTTTTTAAAAATGAATATTAATAAGAGATAGTATCAAGTACTAATATTATTTACATGATCTATTTAACATTTAATGTTTGAAGAGGAGCTCACACAGGTGACTAATAGCACCCTTAGGGCCATTTCATTTGGCCTCGACACACACACAGTATGTATTTTTGCAATCACTCATTTACATTTTTTACTATATATTTTCTTTTCATTTGAATTGTCAATAATGAAATTATATATTAACTTATATGTTTATCTTACTCTCTGCTTGTAGGAAACACCTAGTGTGAGCAAGGTGTGATGCTCTCTAGACTATGGAGGCACAGTGTTAGATAAGGGAAAGGTAATTGAACTCAAATTTGATAGAATTAAAATTTATAAGATCTTTTATTGATTATGCATACATTGACATAGATTCGTAGTTTCATATGTACTTGTCATTTTTATGTATAGGCGGTTGTGAGCTATACATCATTGTTGATAAGTGCCACAACACTCGAAGGAGTAGGTATTCAAACGCCTAGAGGAGGAGGTGTTGAAACACCTCAAGGAGGAGGTGTTCCTTGAGGTGTTTCAACACCTAAAGGAGAGACAGAAAAAGATCAACCTAAAGAGGTATGTGTTTATTTTATTTTGTGCTTGGTAAATATGTTCTTATTACTGACAATTCTATGTTAACTTGGATCAATTTTGTGTTTTTGTTCACATAGATAGATTGACGTTAGAAAAGTTGGTTTGGTTAGTTCTTTGAGAGGGGTATATTCTAGGACTCTCGACCCTTCAAAGAGACGTATATTTCAGGTAATCAAGATTTCAATTTTAGAGTTCAATTATAATTCAATGTGTATTTATTTTTTATGTTAATTATTCAATTTTAAATTATATAGTATAACTAATCTCAATTGTGGTTTGACTTTTTCTTGTGCAACTACCTTTAGAGCCAACGAGTGCTTCAAAGAGGCTCCATTTTGATGATCCACCAATAGTTTAGGATCAGATAGACATTTTTGCATGTAAATTTTGAATAGATACCGAGATGGCATATGCCACATATTGTAAAACTTTGTTTGAGTTGGCGTTGATGCCATTTTTGTATATGGGCATACACTTGATTATTGGATAATTTGATATATATAGAAGTTGACAATCAAATTTTAGTTTCCTCCTCATGTGCATGATTAAACTCTTTGAAGCAATGGTTAAATATCTATGTACAATAGCATAAAAGGAATGGTTAAATATTATGTAGTTTATATTCATATTGCTGATTACATTGCATTGTACATCTTTCAAACTCAAGGCATTATTTCACATTGCATAAGTAACAACTAGATACTCATATGATTAACCCTACACCATCTGATTTTCTTCTTTGTCAACTTTCCCATCCCTTAGTAAATTTGGTGGTCCATTTGTAACCATCAATTTTTTTATATAACATAAATTCACTTTTTTCAAAAAATTAATATGGCTAGACTCCCATATGAATACTAATAATATATCATATGACCATTCTTCATATACTTACTGGCACTTTGTGTCTTCTTAGATGAGCTAAAATTTGTTGCCCAACTACCTCTGCCTTCATCAATTATGTTCCATATTTTAATCATTCCATCCCAAGATGTTGTGACCTTTTGTTGACTAGAAGATTCAATTATTTGTAGGCATGAAATGACATCATCATGCACTTTGACCTAGAAATTTAGGAAAAGAATACTATTAAAAGTTGTGACCTCTATGAAAAATAGATGTTTATCTAACTACAACACCATCTAAATATGGATTCTTTTAGAAAATAAAAAGCAAGAAATAACTTTTAAACAAATAATTTAATCACAATGTATTTTTTACAAAGAAAATTTGTATAAACCGCTTCTCCATAATGGCTAGTATAGAAAATAATTGCATTGGTAGAACAAAACTCCAAAACATTTCTGATTTCCTTGATTAATTGAATCTTAAGTAGAATCCCCACAATAATTATGTTTTACATAAACTAATAGGAAAACAACATTGCTTGGAAAGTGCATCTCTAATATTTTATGTTCCTTATACAATAATTTAAATACATTTGAAGAAGTTATATGAAAATATAGCTTCTTAAATTCTTCTTTAATTTGAAGGTTAGTTTTGATAGTGAGTAATTTATTTCATAGATGGATTTTAGCTTTTGCTTGATTGTTGTGCACTGTACTTTCTTCTATAAATAAAATGAGACATGCTAATGCACATTTTCACTATAATTTCTCTATTTTCTTCCTCAACATATCTCTCTCTTGGGATTTGATACAACCCTATCAGGGGCTTTCCTAATCACAACTAGCCCAAATCAAAAAGAAAAGTTCATGCATTGCTTCTCCCTACACTAGCAGACCTTGGCTAGAGGTTTTATTTGATATTGTCAACAAACATACATTTGGTTGTCTGAATGAATGGGGGAGTTACAACCTTCCCAATCAAGAGTCATGAATTTTTAGAGATGATTAAAGCAATTCAAGACTTATGTCATAGAATGAGAACATTTGACCATAGGCTCAATGATAAATGCAATGATCCTTAACTAAATTATTCATACAAATTTCTTAGATTTGGAATAATTCAATGAAAATCAGCCAAAAAATTTAAACAAGCTATTTAGATCGAAAACATTCACATATGATAATTAGATCTACACATATAAGTTGGTTGGAATAGAGTATTTAATTCAAATAACTCACTTCATGATTACAATTTTTTTGCTTCAATTGTTTGCTCATAACCAAGATTACAATGATCAATTTTTTTTTTAGAAAAATATTGGGATGCTGAAATCCACTATGCTTGGCGTACAGATGCAAAATTTGTGTGAAATTTCCCTATCAAATCCAAACAAGTTTCATCCTCCAAACTCTAGGAAACCAATGGGGTTTCGTCGAAAAATCTCCATAACCTAAGGGTTTTTGTCCTTAGATTCAACAAGTGAACACAAGTGTCTAACTTTGCAATTTTAGATTTGTTGAGATGATGTCCAAAGATTATCCAAACTAATGAAGTTTTATTCCTTATATAGAGGTCGAAGGCTTAACATAGGTCCAAAGTTTCTTGCCATTTTCTCACATTCAAATTTGGGCTCATTAATTGCATTCTTGGTTAGTCGTGGTCATGGGTGGAGTCCATTCAAATGGTGAGGTTTTGTGAAAGTGCATGCTTGAGTGTGGAGATCTAGGGAAATGATTGCTTTAAGTTCAAGCAAATAATTATCCCAAGGTCCAACATCAAGGGTTCAGGTGATGGGATTCTTGGGTGTTAGGACACAAGACAATGGGGATCTAGGGGTTTGAGGATTAGGATACCCCATTGGCTCTTTTACAAACATAAGACATCATTAAAAGGCCCAAAGATCCAAAGAGGAACGTATGGTTTGAGAAGTGGTGGTCAAGGTATTAGGGTGTTATGCGAATGGAAAGTAAAAATTTCAAATGCCCACAAGAGAAGGAAGTGGGAGGTGGAGGTACAAGGAATGAAAGAAATGCATGATAGTATTAAAGAGTCTGACATCCCACCCAAAGTAGGAAAGTGGCCCATCTTTCAAACTCAAAGCATTATATTGTATCATTGTTACATTGGTCTTGAGAGTGGTAGCCTAATATAGGTGTTTGAAGTGATTTAGAGGTCATTTTTAGGGTCGGTTTTAGGGTAGTTAAGGTGTTTGAAGTGATTTAGAGGTTGCTTTTAGACAAGAGAGATGTTGAAGAGTACATCAAGTCAGTGAGAACTAAAGTGTAATGTGTTTTAGTTTGTGGTACTCCTTTGTTTCTCTGTAGATGTGTGATAAATTCTTAGTTCAATGATGTCGAATAATTTTAGAAAAAAGAAAGTTGTGTCACGGTTCGCATTCAATCCAACAAACAAAAATCAAAGCTCAGCCTCTTGGAATGAAAATGCTTGTGTTGAAAAACAAATGAATAAGAATCAGGTAGTTAAGGTATTTGAAGTTATTTAGAGGTCACTTTTAGGGTGGAAGGCTTAAAACTCCATTTTAAATGCACCAAAAGGAATGAAATTACTTCAAACCAAGTTTGTGAAGAAGTTAACTATGTTGCCCACTAGTTTCCCTTAAGAGTCCAAAGTGCTAAAAGACAACAATCTTTGAAGGTCTATTTCTCAAAGAGTGTGATGCTTACATACTCTTTGTCCAAGGCTATGGCATCGTGTTGGGACCATCTACAAAAACCTCTCTCAGTTTTTTCTATCTCGGAGGCGTTTTCATGTGGTGATGACTTTTCAGTGGAGGGAAAATTTGCATGCAAGCAGTGTAAAGTTGCAAAGTGGTGCAACTTTCATTCCACAGCTCATACGACTAAACAAACTATTCCAACACGTTTGGATGGGTATGTTTACACTAGGGATGGTCCTCTCTTGCACCCAAATACGTCGAATCACTCTGAGCTACATTGGACCGATGATTTCCCTTAAGAGTCCAAAGTGCTAAAAGACAACAATTTTGGAAGGTCTATTTCTCAGAGACGGTGATGCTTACAGACTCTCCATCTAAGGCTATGGGATCGCGTTGGGACCATCTACAAAAACCTCTCTCAATTTTTGCTATCTCGGGGGAATTTTCCTGTGGTGATGACTTTTCAGTGGAGGGAAAAGTTGCCAGATGCAAGCAGTGTAAAGTTGCAAAGTGGTGCAACTTTCACTTTGCAGCTCATACGACCAAACGGATTGTTCCAACATGTCTGAATGGGTACGTTTACACTAGGGATGGTCCTCTCTTGCACCCAAATACGCCGAATCACTCCGAGCTACATTGGACCGATGATTTCCCTTAAGAGTCCAAAGTGCTAAAAGGAAACAATCTTTGAAGGTCTATTTCTCGAGACCGTGATTCTTACAAACTCTCCATTTGAGGCTATGGGATCACGTTGGGACCATCTACAAAAACCTCTCTCGGTTTTTGATATCTCGGGGGCATTTTCTGTAGTGATGACTTTTCAGTGGAGGGAAAAGTTGCCAGATGCAAGCAGTGTAAAGTTGCAAAGTGGCACAACTTTCACTTCGCAACTCATACGACCAAACGGATTGTTCCAACATGTCCAAATGGGTACGTTTACACTAGGGATGGTCCTCTCTTGCACCCAAATACGCCGAATCACTCCGACCTACATTGGACCGATGATTTCCCTTAAGAGTCTAAAGTGCTAAAAGGCAACAATCTTTGAAGGTCTATTTCTCGGAGACCGTGATTCTTACAAACTCTCCATCTGAGGCTATGGGATCATGTTGGGACCATCTAAAAAAACCTCTCTTGGTTTTTTCTATCTCGAAAGTGTTTTCCTGTGGTGATGACTTTTCAGTGGAGGGAAAAGTTGCCAGATGCAAGCAATGTAAAGTTGCAAAGTGGTGTAACTTTCACTTTGTAGCTCGTACGACCAAACAGAATGTTCCAACACATCCGGATGGGTACATTTACACTAGGGATGGTCCTCTCTTGCACCAAAATACACTGAATCACTTCGAGCTACATTGGACTGGCGATTTCCCTTAAGAGTCCAAAGTGCTAAAAGGTAGCAATCTTTGAAGGTCTATTTCTCGGAGAGCATGATGCTTACTCTGTCCGAGGCTATGGTATCATGTTGGGACCATCTACAAAAATATCTCTCAATTTTTGCTATCTCAGAGGCATTTTCTTGTGGTGATCACTTTTCAATGGAGGGAAAAGTTGCCAGATGCAATCAGTGTAAAGTTGCAAAGTGGTGCAACTTTCACTCTGCAGCTTGTACGACCAAATAGACTACCAACACATCTAGATGGGTATGTTTATGCTAGGGATGGTCCTCTCTTGCACCCAAATACGCTGAATAACTCTGAGCTACATTGGACCGACGATTTCCCTTAAGAGTCCAAAGTGCTAAAAGGAAACAATCTTTGAAGGTCTATTTCTCGGGGACCATGATGCTTACAAACTCTTCGTTGGTGGGGATTGTGTTGGGACCATCTACAAAAGCCTATCTCAATTTTCTATCTCAAAGGCATTTTCTTGTGGTGATGACTTTTTAGTGAGGAAAGTTGCTAGATGCAAGCAGTGTAAAGTTGCAAAGTGGTGCAACTTTCCTCCACACTCATAACAAACGACTATTCCAACACATCGAATGGGTACATTTATGCTAGGGATGGTCCTCTCTTGTACCCAAATCGTCGAATCACTCAGAGCACCCAAATACACCACTTACCGAAAAGTTTGAATTTTGAATTTTAAAATGAAAGGGAATAGGTTTGTGACTATGAGGTCACCCTTGTGAATTAAAGAATTGGGTTTGAGGAGAAAAAGTTGCAAGCCACTATAATTTATTATATATAAATGGGAAATATTACAAAACCTAGTTCAAATAAGCATACTGACAGGAAAGATCCAGGCAGAAAACCTTCGGTTGTAGCTCGATTAAGTACAAAAATAGACCCCTTTACAAAACATATGAGTTTCCAAAATACAGGCCCCTTTACATTTTAAACATACCCTTTATACAATGCCAGACATTTGACCCATATTTCAAAAAACATCACTAGGTATAGATTATGCCCATACACAATTATGACCATTTTACATTGTTTCCAATTTGAGAATTCAAATTTTACAAAATTTTCCTATTAGAGGCATTCAGGGCATAGTCTTCAACAACAGTAGTATGTTCATGTTCTGCACTGACAAGCACCTGTACAAACCATCAAGGTAACCCAGAATAAACAATCTATATTCTAAATGACACAAAATATGATGAGATGGTAATGCAAACTATAAAAGATGCAGAATACCAATCTATTGTTATATCTGTTGCATACCTCTACGAAGGATCAAAGTTGGATATTGTTGTAGCAGGTCCATGATCAATCATGCCATGAATATCACAAAAGTGGGAAAATGAGAAATCTATATTGTCACAATAGAAAATATGCTTAGACTAACGTATCTATATTAATCTAAACAACTTGAATGATGATGAGCTAGTGATACAAACTATAAAAGATGCATACCTCTTCGAAAGGATCAGAGTTGGCTATTGTTGCAGCAGGTCCATGATCAATCTTGCCAAAAATATCACAAAAGTGCATACAAAATATCACTATTAAAGACACTTGCATTGCAATAGTATATAAAATATCAGTATTAAATAAAGAACACTAATGAACTTAATCATAATGAACATAAGCATTCTACCTTCCATTCTTGAAAATGTTATTCAAGTGTGCCTGAAGGGTCATCTCTTTTCTTAAGAGTATCCAATATTGCTTCATGATCAACATTACTAAGTGTCCATAGTTGTTTTGTCTTTGGTCTAGCATGATACTTCAACAACTTAACATTTATTGCTATAACAAGGTGCGAATACATGAGAATGGTTTTGTGTTTCTCGTAGTCTTCAAATGTAGGTATGTCATTCTTTCTAATCATGTATGTTCACAACCAAGTTCCTGCAACCACAACTGAACATATAGGATACATGAAACCATCATCATCTTCCATCAGTTGTGTTAGCTTATGTTTTACCCGCACACATCGAGCCAACCAATAGTCTGATCTCTCTTCATTCCCCTATGGTGCAACAACTGCAAAAATATGTCCTAGTTGTAGTAGATTTGAAAGTAAGTCGTAATCAACTGAACTTTCCATTGTGTCATATGTCATGGATATAGTTTGAGATAAAGGAGTTAGATACTGTGGTACCCATGTATCCACCCACTCACTTAACTCGCATTGATCCCACTCGCATTGAATACAACTCTGACAAAAACAAGCCAACTCTCGTGTCCAAATGGTCCATGTGCCTACATCTGAGCTTCGAAATGAATGCATCTTTGAAGAATCTTTGATTGTATGACAATCTAATCTGCCTCCCATTGTACCCTCCTCAATGAACCAAAAGAATCTATGTACTGTTGAATCAAGTGTCCCTCCCTGTGATAATGTTGAACTACACCAATCAACTATAGAATGTGCATCGCTGAATTTTGCTCCTAAAATCTTCAATTTCTCCTTAACTAGATCTCTCTTTATGCATGCACTTGCTCCATCATGCTCCCCTTTCCCATGTCCAGCTTCAAAAAAATTCCAAATATGAGGTAGACCCCTCTCTACATGCATTCTACTCAACCAATAAAACATACGAGCATTCTTGAATTGACCTATGCAATTATCTGACCAAATTAGATGTCGGCCCAATGCTATATCATGCTCTTGCAAGAACTCAAAAAAATTATTGAAACAATGTTGGAAATACTCAGACGAGTGAGATCTATCATCACTCATATAAAAATGATACTCTCTAATTATCTTTCGATCCTCCTCTATACTATTAGGTGCATGTCTAAATGTTATGTGGACAAAAATAGCAATCTGAATGGAATTGTAATACTGAGATTGTACCTCATTTTGTGGTTGCAATGTGTTGTTTTTTGTAAAGTCAACCACTGATATAATAGTGCCAATCAAAAAAAAGTCCTTACACATCCTAAATTGTTGATCCAACCACTAAGACCTATGACTATGCCTTGCATACTTGTAGAAAATATTGTCCTTAAAACTTGAAATAAAATCAACAAACTACATTCTTTTGTAACCAACTCACATATAGAACCTTCACCTCCGCTTTGCAAAGTATATTTGACTATCGCATATCTCTTTTTCTCAACAAGCTTCTTTCCAAATTCATGTTCAAAACTCTCATGAAAACATTGAACAAACTTTGACAAGCCACCACATTGTGACCACTTTGCATTTAAACAATCATTTCTATAGAAAAAGCAACCATCATCTCTAGAACATAAAAATAGATCTAGCAAGTCCCTTGATGATTTTGGAAGATGCATTGCACCACACTCCTACAACATTTCATTAGTATGCAAAGTAGAATGGATATAGCATAATAGCTCATGGTACATTGAAATCTCCACATGGTATTTGCAACAAGTATTGCAAATCTTAAGAGGCACACAATAAAATGGCTTCAAACCCTCAAAAGTCCTTTGTGAGATTTGAACCATATTTTTATGTGTTTCAATAAATTTTTTGAACAACATTGTTTGGCTTGATTCTAAGAAATGTTTAGGATGTGGTGTACAGTCTCAATTTCCAATTATTAACTTTAAAACATCCTTTGCATTGGGTGATACACAAGAGTTATCATGCCAAAATTATTGAATTACCTACTTTACATTATCGGTTAGCTTCTTATGAACACGTGGAAGCCTCCTGAAAAAATCCCATGTATCATTTTCAAGAGGATCATCTATTCTTTCTCTTCTTGCAAGTGCTCTATCCAAATTTTTATGATTTATGTCAAAATCAATACAAGTTTGTCTCATAAAGAAATTCTTTTTCAATTGATGGCTTACTAGGGTGGTTGTAATGACTCTCTGAGCAACTCTCTTATCCTTTTCCTTGTTACTTTTTCCAATAGACTTGAGAGCATTAAAAATATTTTTGACAATAATAGAATTTTTTGCAGTCTTCTTGTTCACACGAATCTTCAATTTGGCTAGCAAAGGCCTCATCTTTTGCATCTTTAGAAATTGTACAAAAATTTGGCATTGCTCGGTCAATGTCTTATGACTAAAATATTGGTTGAAAAGTCTTCTAGACGACAACAGATGAGTTCGTGTTGACCTCTTTCCTTCAAAATTGTTTATAATATTCTCATCAAATTTAAGTAACCATTTAGGGGTTCTTGAGGGTCTTGAAATTGGAATATGTCTTTCTTCCATACAAGGTTCTGAATTTCTCATGTAATTTGGTGAAACATAATTTACACTTGCTTCAATATTATGTTCAAAATATTTATTTCCAACATTTTCAACTTGAACATTTTCAATATCAATTTGAATAATTTCATTCCCAATTTCAATATCATGTTCAAAATCTTCAAATCCAACATTTTCACCTTGAACATTTTCATTATCAATTTCAATATTTTCATTCTGAATTTCAATATCATGTTCAACATCTTCAAATCCAACATTTTCACCTTGAACATTTTCATTATCAATTTCAATAATTTCATTCCTAATTTGAATATCATGTTCAATATATTCAATTTCAACATTTTCACCTTGAATATTTTCACCTTGAACATCTTCAATTTCCTCTTCACTTGAAATACCATAAGGGTTAGGTTCACCAATATTTAACATAACTTGTCTTCTCTTCCTATGAATTTCTCTATCTTTTTGTCTATAAGCTTCAATTTCTTCTTTTGTAAGCTTTCTCTTACGTTTTTGCTTCCGACAATTGCTGCTCCCCAATATACCTCATAAAAGATGCTAAAAATCATTCCTTATGACAAATTGCCGTGTGTTTGTTGCCTACAAATAGAATGTAGGGTCCATTGGAATGCACAAAACGACCCACATGGGGTCTTTCTATGGCCCACAAATCCGATATCCGTTATAATTTGATATCCGATTCATTCTAAAAATTTACGATGTTTTGCAACGGTATGATTTTAGTTCTTCAAATCAGATATCCGATTTTCGTACACATAGACCTAAGGGTTAATGGTAGATAGTAGAGGGTTTAAGGGTTAAAGGTTTAGGGTTTAGGGTATATGGTAGAGGGTTTAAAGGTTAAGGGTTTATGGTAGAGGGTTATAAGGGTTTAGGGTTTCATGGTAAGGGTATAGGGGAGAGAGATAGATGGAGTGAGTGTGTGAGAGAGTGACCTGAGAGAGTGGGATAAGGGTTTAGGGTATAATAGAGAGAGATAGAGGGAGTGACAGAGAGAGGGGGAGAGGGAGGGAGAGAGTAGAAGAGTGAGGGAGAGAGTAGAATAGTGGAAGAGGGTGGTAAAGAGTGGGACAGGGTGGGAGAGGTTATGATAGAGTGGGAGAGATTTGGAGAGATATAAAGGGAGTGAGAGAGAGAGGGAGGGAGAGAGATAGAGGGACTGAGAGAGAGGGAGGGAGGGAGTGGGAGAGAGGGAGGGAGAGAGTAGAATAGTGGAAGAGGGTGGTAGAGAGTGGGAAAGGGTGGGAGAGGTTAGGATAGAGTGGGAGAGAGTTGGAGAGAGAGGGAGGGAGAGATTGGGAG